>JAQGBA010000321.1:0-41524 GCA_034698125.1 Prionchulus punctatus | reverse complement strand
TACATTGTGTTAAAATTTTGTTGAAATCGGATAAAAAATAAAAAAGTTATAAGCATTCGTAATCCCTTATACTTATGCGGTACACCCTGTACTTTACTTCAACAAAAAATTAAAGAAACTGGACACAAAACGAAATCTTAAGATGAGTGAAGCAAAAGTACTTTGAATAAAGTTTTGTTATGAAAGTCAAATTCTTCATTGCCTTGTTACACATACTGTAACATCGATATAGCCGGGCATGCATTCGACAAAATTAATTTCCAACAAAAAATTTCTACTTGTTCGGTCGTCTTCGCCGCGTCTCTCAAAATGTCTAGTAAGGAGCTTTCGAAACACCTTTTGACGGTTTTTCATCGAAATTTGTACTTCAGTTAGAATGGAAAAGATAAAGAAAACGATTCCGTCGCGATTAGATAAACAAGTGGGTTTGGGCATAATTCATAGCAACAAGCAAGTTTTCATCAGTTCAATAAAACCAAACAGTTTAGCCGCCGATCATTTTCACGTAAAAGACCGAATCGTCTCCATAAACGGTATTCCGGTAAACAGCAAAAAGCAGTGCAGCGAATTAATTTTAACCGCATCGACAGAAAGCGAATTCACGGTAGAAATCGAAAGGCGTTTAACGGAATTCAAATTACCGCAGATACCACAATCAGAGGTACAAAATTATCTTCTCGAAAATGTTAACTTATGGTCTTGTTTGCGTTTCACTTTAAGTGTTTCGTTTTTTGTTTCAGATTGATCAAATTCCAGACCTACATTTCACCCCTGATGCTGAACCGCATCCGCCGAAACCGAGCAAGATTAAAAAACCTAAAAAACAACTTCAAACAGCCGATACTTATAACGGTTACATTGGTGACGAAGAATTTTCAATTGGTAATCCGATGGATGGCATTAATTTTCCGGCTCCCGAAGACGTACAAGAAATACTCAAACAACGAATGAAACAAATTTTAAACGATTTCATGCAACAAGATACAAGCATTTCGAAAAAGTCGAAACGTGAAAAGCCTAAGTCGCCGTCGGTAATAACGGTAGACGAGAGCGAAGAGGTAGAAACGACAATTATTGCAACAGATGTTCCGCAAACGAAGCAGCTTATGAAAGCGAAGAAATAATCCAATTAAAAGGTGTGCTAAAACGTGTAATTAATTCTGTACTTTAATATACACATTGTACATATTCTTGTATTAAGCTTTTACTAACTCTGTATTAGTTAATTCTTTTGTATTAATCTTCTGCTTACACGAATAAATTACAATTACATTGATTATTGGCGATTATTGGCACGAGAGAATAAAATATAGTTGAAATATATTACAATTTAAAATTGATTTGTTGAGTACAGTAAACGGGAGATTTGTGTTCTGGTTTAGAAACTGGTTCCAACAAAGCACATGCATGCTTTCGGAATAAGAGACGAATATTCGCAAATTATTCGATATTCAAGCCATAAAAATTACTGCTCTTATTTTTCTTAGTGAAATGAAATTTTCAATTTTATTACAAACATTAATTGAAAAATTAATTTTAGTAAAAACAAACATGATTCATGAAGTAAATAAAATTTTTATACATCACCGCAACACATTAAAATATAACAAACTTTACACGAGAAATTGAAATGTAATTAGTTTTCATAAATGACAAAAATTCGAAAAAGGCAATTCGATTTTAACAATCACGAAGAATTATACAAAATTTTTTGCATAGTCTGCGTGGGCAAGAGCGACAAAACACGTCGTATTAACAGTAAGACACATCTGCTTGTGCAAATCGGGCTCAAAAATAGTTACAAACAATGAAGCACCAAGAAATTTTGCGTTTCTTCTAATTTGAAATGGAATACTGCAATTTTCGCTAAGGTTACCAAAGCGAACACATTGATTATTGGCACGAGAGAATAAAAAATAGTTGAAAATCTGTCACTTTAGAAACAAAAAAGAAACATAAAACGAAGCCGAAAGTTCGTCGCGAATAGCAATTCGAAACATAAAACCACGTTGAAATGTAAAAATACCGTTCCCTAGTCAGATATTACCCAAGAAAAAGGAAAAATTAGAATTAACAACCAACTATTACTCAAAAAAGTAGTGTATTTTGCTACAACTGTTTCTTTTCTGTTTTCATTATTTTCGATGAAAGTTCGCTTTTGAATCGTTCAGTGCCACCGCGACCCGTTTGATCTGGCTGAAAATCGTGCGATTTTTTCAGCAAAATTTTCTTATCGTATAAGTCCTTTAAACAGAATTTGTTAGGTCAAGCGTAAAGGGGTTAAGAAATTGTGTTACTTGATGCGCATCGTCGGTCGACGTTGACAAATGACTTTCTTCGCTAATACTTTCCAAATCTCTTTCCTAAAAAAGCAAGAAAAATAAAATCACAAACACTATGGACGTGGATAGTAACTTGACATACTGTATATTCAGACATGGCCCTAGGCTGGCTGAATGTCGTTGCGGTTTCCATACCCCATTCGGAACCACGTCCTTGAATACCAGCTACACTAACCTCTGCAATACTTTGACTCCTGTTTCTTTCCTAAAAATTGTTTCATCAATCAACGAACTAGTACAAAAAACCGTGCATCATCGCGTTTTTTTAATAAGTGCTCGAAACAGCATTGTTGAAGCTAAAAAAATGGCTTACGCTATGTGTTGAAGCTGCGGCACCGGGATATCTCGAAGATTCGAAAAATTCTTTGCTGTCACGCATTTGTTCGTGAGCCTAAGCCAAGCAAAAACGTAAGAAAGTGATAGAAACGAAACAAAAAAGCGAGTGATTTTTTCCTTCAGCCTGCAACCATACATTTGAAGACGACGAAATTCTTTGCGATTCATTTTTCGACGTTGATTTATGCGCCGACGAATTCGTTTGTTTCTTTCCAGAAGCCAATTTTCTCAAACCGATCAAAGCGTCCGAAAAACTTCTTCCAGTCTGCAGCAACAGAAAAGTGATGAAAATAAGCAAAATTTTGTTTGGCAAGCACGAGATAGTGGATAACAAACGAAAGAGCAAGCAAAAAACGTTGTTTGAGCAAAGAGGGTTCTTGGAAGTGCCCAATGTGTGGGATGAAATGTGAAAAGACGCTGAAAAGGGAAATATCTGAAGCATTTCACGCTTAAAACTTACTCGAACAGCGCCACCGTCAATTGGTGGATAAACGTGAAATTCGGCGGTTGCATCTTTGTGGATTTCGGCGGTTATTGTTTTACTAGTTTCTGTACGTTTCGTATCGGTGATCACTCGTCGTTCGATTTCTTCGCGTAACGTGTAATCGGAAGAGGTTGTCGAGGAACTTTCCGAGTCCGAATATCTCGTGCCTCGCATTTTCATCGACGAACCAGGCGGCAGCGCGTGATGGACGTCGGAGAATATCACGCTATCACTGCCGTCCCTTTCAACTGTACTAGCACCGCTTGTCAATTTGGCTCGAGGTATTTTTATTGCCGAATCGGCTGAATCGTTGTCCAAATAGCTTGCAAGTTTTTGTTGCTCGAAATGAGCTTGCGTCGAACCACTATGGTGTTCGGATTGTTTCAGTTTCGCGCGCGGAATCGCCAAATCCGGATAATAATCCGATCCTTTGCCCAAAGCCGACGTTGACATGCCGCTGTGAAATTCACCGCCACTCTCGCTGCTGGAACTAGCCTCGAGGGTAGACCACGGCCAGTGTCCTTTACGATACGTGAACAACGGTTCTCTGTACCATAAACCGCGTCCTTTAACGCATCGACTGTAAAAAAAGTGCGATTAAAAAATATGCACGAAACGCGATCTTACGAAACGCATTTTTACCATTTCAAACAGAAGTAAAGTAAGCAACATAAAGTGAGCAAGAAGAATATAATTGCGAAGATAATGACCAATATGACTCTCATGTCTTTGTCGCAAAATTCACCAGTGTACCAACTATGACATCTGAAAACGCAGAACACAAATTATATCCGATCGTCGACATTGAGCCACGTTTTTGCGTACCTGCACTTAACATCGCGTGATCCCGTTTGTGGCACGCAATCGCCGTGGCTGTTGCACAATCCGCAACTAGCTCCTGCACAGATGCGGCCGGGAATCGATGGTTGAGCGTCTGTGTATCCTGCCGGGCAAGAACACGTATATCCATCTACTTGATCGATACAAGTTGCGACCGATGAGCAATTTGTTAATTCCAACTCGCATTCGTTAGTATCTGGTGTCGCTAAAAACAAAATAAAATTTCTCATTATTCCCGACTCTATTTTATCGCCCGTAAAGCCTCGTCTACCTAGACAAAATACGTTCTCTCCGTAGAGTTTCAATCGTTTTGAACTCGGTTTAATGTCGGTGAAACCGTTATGGCAAACGCACCGGGCGCCTTGAATTTCAGGCACATTCGCGCAACTGGTATTCGCCGGGCAAAACGGTACGTCCAAACAATAATCTGGTTCGCAGATGCGCCCTTTAGGTCCGTCGGACGGCGATAAATCAACGTAGGACTTCTTGCAAACGCATCGATACAAACGAGCGTCGTCAAAACAGTCGGCGTTCGGCGAACATTCGTTGTCCGACGGATTGCCACATTCGTCGAATTCTGAAAAAACGATTTTTATTAACGATTTTACGACCAATTATGACCTACAAAAACAATAAAATGTCCCACCATCTTCTGGAATGCATCGCCGACCCGGTTTCGTTGCATCCAAATCGCGATACTTGTCCGGGCATTTGCACGTGAAGCTATTGCTACCTCGCTCGATGCAAGTGGCGCGAGGATGGCAATCGTTCTTAAAACAAATGCTGAACGGATCCGGTTGGAGCGGATTGATGAATAATTCCGTTCCTCCCAGCGAATAATTGAGACCCTTGCACGATTGGATCAACTCGTTCCAACAACGTCGAACGTCGGTGATGTAATTTTTTTCGAAGTAGACGGTGAAATTAAACATACAACCTTGATCCCAACTACCGTTAAATTTTTGCGGATCTAGAATATCGCGCACTTCGTTGCTAATGTAACCGGACCATAATTGAGTTCGATTGTAAGCTTGTTGGCACTGAAAATGTTTGTAATTTTGGGAAATGAGTGTTTATTTTAAGAAACAAATTTAGATCTTACTCCTTTCATAAAAATAGTCACAAGATTTTTATAAAACTCGCTGTTGGTGTCGACGAAAGAATTATTGTAATGGAACGGAATCAAATCTCGCCGAAATACCCAAAGGGGCAGAGTATATCCGACGATATCCACGCAGGGTAAATTAGGTTCTCGGCGTCCTTTACCGTTCGGACAGGCGCAGACTCTGCCGCCGACACAGACCTCGCCCAGTGACGGATCGCACCGTCGTCCGTCGCCGCATGCCGTGCCAGGAAGCGGGGGTTCGGCTGAAACAAAGTTTGAAAACGCTCAATAATGCTTCTAAAAGAGGACATTTTTCGAACTCACTGAATGGATCGATTTGATACTCGTCGATGAACAACTCGGTTTGGCCGACTGAGAAATTCGTTCGAAAAATTGATTGTAGAAGTTGTTGCCACAATTGTTTCGGTTCAATCGAATTCGGAGTAACGTAGACCGTGAAATTGAACATCAAACCGTTATTCCAACTGGCATTGTACAATCGTGGATGAGTTATTGTATCTGTACTGGCCGTGATGAAAAACGGCGCCACGGCAGTCGAATTCAAAGCTCGAGCGATCTGAGCAAATAAAGATGTCAAAATAAAAAAATTTTCTTTTAGAAAATCGTTCCATACTCCAAAATTAAACATATCAGTGATTTCGATGTAACGAGCGTCGTTGGGATTTCCGAACGCAGTGACCCAAGTCAATATCACGTCGTTCCTTCTGATGACTCGCAACGGCAACGGAATGCCAGTCACTGGAACGCATTTCAAACCCGCCGAACGACGGTTCGTACCGGAAGGACATTCGCATCGGATTCCGGCGACGCAACGTTCATTCAATGAAATGGAACACCATCGTCCTTGTCCGCACGGTATAAGATCCGGATTCTGAGTCGTCGTTGACGCCGGTGCTACAGTTGTTGCTACTGAATGACAAAAGGAAATGATAATGCTGCGAAACTAGCCACAAAGAAGTTTCATATTTTCACTACCTTTTTGACAGTTTCGGCCTGGTTTTCTCGTATCAACAGACACATCGTCGAATCCTTCTTTGCAATGGCACACGTAGGATTCCGGTGTATCTTGACAAATTGAATCCCTATGACAATCATTTAGCTCTGGTCGTTCGCATTCGTCCAACAAACAAATTCGTCCGGGCAATCGAGGATCGGGAGATTTCTCAATATAAGGCGGCGAACATTTGCACGTATATCCTCCTGGTAGATCCGTGCAATTGGCATGCTGATCGCAATCGTTTAAATTTTGCACTTCGCATTCGTTTATGACTGAATAAGTAGAACATTTTTTAAACCGTGAAATTTACCCCCGAAAACGAATTTTAGCTTACTGAAGGCGCACTGACGCCCGGGAACAGTTGGATCGTTGTCGAAATATCCATCCTTACATTGACATCTGTACCCTGTTTCCAAATCGAAACAGTCGGCGAATCTGCTGCAATTGTTCAATTGCGGATTCAAACATTCGTTGACAACTGCAATGAAATGTGTAGCTGGCGCATGTTATAGAGGTAAAAACGTGAAACGCATTTTTACGCGAAAAACACTGCCTTCCGGGTCGTTTCGGATCGGGAGACGTATCTTTGAATTTCGGAGGACAACGGCATGTGAATCCTAAAGCTAAATCTTCGCAAACGGCATTTGGTGCGCAATCGTTTTTGGCAGCGTCCAGACATTCATTATTGACTAAAATTGCAATTTGTAGCGTTTTGTCTAAACATAGAATGAGAACTCTAAGGCCTACGTTCTCGACAAATTCGTCCAGGTTTTTGCTGATCGGGCGACGTATCCACGTATCCGTCGCGACACCGGCAAGTGAATCGTCGACCGTCGTTGACTTGCTCGCAAATTGCGAAAGAATGACAATCGTTCTGACTGGGATCGAAACAAACCGGTGCTTCTAAATTGTAATAAGTTTTATGAATCGTGTGAAAAAAGACGAACGCGGAAATTGGTTAAAAGAAGTTACGTGGTACGCAAACTCTGCCCGGTTTATTGACAGGATCAGGAGATCTGTCGACGAATTCTGCCCGGCATTCGCAAGTATAAGTTGTATCGTTGATGCTTCTACAAAGCCCTGACAATGAGCAGTCGTTGAGCGCCGGATCTTGGCAAGGATGTTCTAAAAACGTTTCAGATGAGTTTCATTAACAAAGCAAACGAAATTAGCTCTTTGAATTACTTTGTGTGGGTGGGAGCGTTTGAGCGGCTGTTTCGCAAACACGCCCAGGTAAACTTGCATCCGGCGACTTATCTACAAACCCTTGAACACACTCACAACGATATCCCTGAGCCAGTGGGAAACAAACTGCGTTTCTCGAACAATTATTCAGTCTTGCATCTCGACATTTGTCGCCTAAATTGAGAAACGTTCTCAATTGCATTTTTTAAGACAAGTATTTATTGACTCTTACCTCGAATGCAAACTCTACCGGTTTGATCGTTCGGCGATTCATCTTGATACCCGGGAATGCATCGACACGTGTAACTACCATTTTCGTTCGGTTCGCAAACGGCTGCTGCGCTACATTCATGATTTGATGGGCAAATTTCTGAAACGAACAGTGTTAAAAAAGAAACCTCATTGCTGGTAGAAATTGCAGCAACATTGTACCTGGTCTAGTGCAAACTCGTCCAGGTTGCGAACGTATTGCGGATCGATCGACAAATCCCTGTTTGCATTCACACGTGTAACCATCGTCCAAATCTCGACAATTAGCGTTCGGACTGCAAGTTGCCGAGCCATCGGTACATTCGTTAACGACTACAACGAATCACGATCAATCTCGAAACAGTTCCATAAAAAAATTTTTAATTCGAAAGTTTTTCTTACGAGCTAAACAAACTCGACCAGGTCGAAGCGGATTTGGCGATCGGTCGATGAAGCCGGAAGCACATTCGCAAGTGAACGAACTGCCTTTGTTTCGACAAATAGCGTTTTTATCGCAATCGTGCAAGTTTTCTCGGCACGCGTCAACATCTAAGCGAGTTCAAAGTCGATTCATAAAAATAATTTATCTTTCAGCGACGTGACTCTAAAATTGACTAACCAACGTGGCAAACTCGACCAGGAAACGCCGGATTTGGTGAAATGTCGGTCGAATTCGTCGGACATTCGCACCTATACGAATCTCTGGTATCGGTACAAAGCGCTATCGGATCGCAATCGTTATCTTTTTTATTCAAACATTCGTTTACGACTGAACTCGTAAAAAAAGACGTTTTTGTTCGAATTTAATTTTTACAAATGCTTTTAGAATCTTACTTCGTTTGCATGCTCGACCAGTCGTTGTCGGCGTTGGACTGATATCCAAAAATCCCTCGTTGCATTCGCAACGGTACCCGAACGATTCGTCGATACAGTGCGCGTTTTGATCGCACGTGTTTAAACTGGGATTCAAACATTCGTTGATGTTTTGATGACAAATTCGTCCAGGTCGATTAATCGGATCGGGACTTAAATCCATGAATCCCTCTTTGCATTTGCACGTAAAAGCGTTTTCCAAATCGGTACAAATGGCGTTCAAATGACAATCATTCAAATGTGGGAATTGACATTCGTTGACAACTGAAACGGTGCAAAAAAAGTGAATAATGATACTTTTTGTGAATAATAAATCATATTTGAGCTCAAATTCCATACCAGGTTGGCAAACGCGACCGGGTCTGCCTGGATTAGGCGACGAATCTCGAAAGTTTGCTCGACATTTGCATGTATATCCATCGATTTCATCGATACAATCGGCATTTTGAGAACAATCGTTGAGATCGAAATATTTGCACTCATTTATGACTGAAAATGGATAAAAAGGTCAAACTTATTATCTTTATTAATCGTCAAGAATTTTGAAGAACAGCCAGTGGGGGTAGTAGCAGTTCCTCAATTTGTGCAAAACTTTATTATTATAAGTTTCAGAAAGATTTTGAAGGCCAGTGTTAAAACTATACTTTAGGATTGGCAAATTGCCTCAATGCCTTTGTTTCATTTTTCGGTTCCGCTCGAAACTTACCAGTACACGCATTTGACTCCTTGTGTCGCTCAAATCGTTCGGGGCAAACGCATTTCGGTTGCGCATTCGAAATTCGGCAAACTTCGTTCAAATTAACATTGCACGAATTAATGCTTTCTATACGACATTCTGGTTTTGGTGTTGTCGGAGGCACTGAAAAAATTATTTACCGTTTTAGCCAGTGATTTGTGAATAGCAAACCAGTGCTTGTGTTAGCTAGCAATTGGCGAAACTCAGAAAGGTACTTGAAATGAGTTTTTTATCCACTGGAACCAGTTACAACAGCATGGTTGTGAAATAAACCTACTTGCAACACAGACACGACCAGGCAACGTTATCCGATTTGGCGATTCATCCAAGAATCCTTGATGACATTGACAGCTGAATCCATCGTCCAAATCAATGCATTCCGCGTTAACGCTGCAATCGGCCAAATTTTCCAAACATTCGTTTACTTCTGCAAATAAAAGTTAATGTCAAATAAACAATTAAACAAACACAAAATACGTTTCATAAATCGTGTTACGTCTAGGTCTGCAAAGTCTACCGGGACGGTTCAACTGATCAGGGGATTCGTCGATAAATCCTGTTCTACATTGGCATCGATACGATTGAATTGTATCGTTGCAGAAAGCGTTTGCCGAGCAGTCGTTCAACGTGCTATTTTCGCATTCGTTGATGACTAAAAACGGATTCAGACACTAAAAATGTCGAAAACCTTATTGCGAAAAACAAAAATTACGTCTCAAACAACTTCGACCGGGACGATTAACTGGATCAGTGGAGACGTCGTAAAATCCAGGTTGGCAAAGACACGTGAATGAATCACCAGTATCGACGCAGTTAGCATGAGGTGAGCAATCGTGAAGACCTTCTTGACACTTATTTCTGACTGAAAATGACATAAAAATGTATTATTACGGCACAAAAAGTCACTCCATAACAACTTACTGGGACGACAAACTCGTCCAGGTCTATTGACCGGATCGGGCGACAAATCCGTGAATCCGGGTCTACAACGGCATGCGTAACTATCTGCTGTATCTTCGCATATTCCACCGTCGTTGTTAGAAGCGCAGTCATCCAAATTATTGAAACATTCATCGATAACTGTAAAACTCATTTTGTTCTACAAATCGTTCATCACGGGCAAGTTTAAGGACTAATTTACGTTTTTTGCAAACTCTTCCAGGTTTCGCTGAGTCGTGAGAAATGTCAACGTAATCAGCTTTACAAGCGCACGTGTAACCTTCTTCTTGTTCGAAACAATTTGCGTTAATGTCGCAATCATTTAGAGCAGGATTGTCGCACTCGGGTATGACTTAAATGCAAATTTTATGATTCTACATTTAGTTTCTAAATTTGGTCGATTAAAGTTACATGGGATGCATAAACGACCCGACTTCGTTTGCACATTTGGTGATTTATCTTTGTAACCAGCTGGGCAAACGCATATAAAATCGTTGGCTCCTTGAGCAATGCATTTCGCGTTCGGATCACAATCGTTGTTACCCTTCGTGCAACGATTATTAATGTTAACTGCAAAAATTAGAAACATAAAACGGTCTCGAAATGTAAAAATGTTAACGATATCAAGAACGTACGCGGTTCGCAAAAACGACCAGGATTCGTCAAACCCAATTTGTCCATGAAACCTGGCTTACAAGCGCAATAATATGATTCATCCGTGTCGATACACGTTGCATTAGGATGGCAATTCGACTTGCCATTCAAGCATTCGTTTTCTTCTGCAATTGATAAAAAAGTCAAACATATTCTATGGAGCTGAATTTTGCTGGCGCAGCCTACTCTCTTTGCATATAACGCCGCCGAATTGTTGCGGATTCGGCGAGAAGTCGATGAAATTTGCTTTGCATTGACAAGTAAAACCGCTCGGATTTGGTATGCATTCAGCGTTTGCCGAACAATTATGCTTCCCTTGTTCGCACTCAGTTAAGAATAGTACTGAAAGAGCACGTGAAATATTTTAGCGGGTAATCTTTAGTTTCAAAAAAGAGCACGAAATGTTTACTCAAACGACAGGCTCGACCAGGTTTTTGCGGATCTTTGCTTTCATCCAAATATCCATCTGGACACTGGCAAATGTAACTTTCAGCGGTATCAGTACATATTGCTTTTGGTGCACAATCGTGAGTATTAGTGGCGCATTCGTCTTGCACTTAAAAAAAATTCTCTTACTACCCGATACAGTTTAAAAGGTGGTACCGATGGTAATCTTTTACAGCATATTTGAGTAACAGGATTTCGCTCGAATTTCGCTGGACATTGGCAGATAAAATTTCCAAGACCGTCGGGCAAACATTGTTCACGTCGTCTCGAGTCGCAATTCGGATTTCGAGGATCGCAAGAGCCAGGAAGTGCTAAAAATGTCATAACTGAACAAGGTGCACAATTTGTCGATTGACAAATGAATTTCTATTTGTTATCAGTTTTAGTCTTTATCCTGTCAAATTAGGTCTGATTTCAGAAATGTCGCGGTTATTTCGCTTACCGCACAAATTTGTCAGCGGTTGTCGAACTAAACCAGCTTGACATTGGCATTCGAGTCGTTCACCCACTTTCACGCAAACTTCTCCTTTGCCACAACTCGATGGATCGTCGATTTTGCATTTCACTTGTGGCGGTGGTGTTTGCGGAGGTGGAGTTCCAATAGACGAAACTGATAAATCAAACAATTTAAGAAATAATTTTTCACCAAGTTGACGCCGAAATAAAACACTAATTACAGCAAATTCCAGTAGGTGCAAGTCGGAAATAGCCGGCGGGACATGCGCAACGGAATGTGCCGAATGGTGTCTTCTTGCAAATATCCGGGTCTGGACAAGATGTACGCAACTGATAATTGCACAAATCTCCGCCTGTAAATACACTGATGCTATGAAAAATATCTTTATAAGGCGCTGAGAATCTTCCAATACCGCAAATTCCAGTTACAGGGTGTCTTTCAAATTCCGGTGCACAAACACAAGCGAAAACTCCATTAGCACTCTTGCAAACTTCGTTTCTCGTTCTATCGCAAGCATTTGGATCATTCGGATCGCAGCCAGGTGGTTTCGTCGGCGGTGTTGGTAAAACGGAAGCTGAAACAAAAATTAATGTTTATCAGGCTCCCACAGGTTGAAAAACGTCTCGGACATGACAACTATGGGATCTATTCTCACATGCAATTTGGAAGTGAGGATACAAATTTTAAATGAAGATTTATGTACATTGTACAACGTTTCTTAGCTGGAAAGCAAGTCAGACGTGAAACAATTGTTTAACAAACGTAAACAAGTAACTTTTAATGGGAAAACAAACAATTTGTTAATCAATCATGCTGACTAATCTAAATAGAAACACTACCGTTCACACTACACTATACATACATTTCTACTAACACTACATTTCTAAACTAAAACTAATTCAAGTAATCTAAAATCGAATCATTCACAGCACAAACAGTTCAAAGATGAAGCGAAACGTTAAAAAACATTGAATTTCCTATTTTGCTTACGACATGCTGCTTTCTGGATCAAACTTCGAAGTCGAGTATTCAAATCTGTGAACTGTTCGACGACGAACGTTCGGTCTCGACTGCCCGATATTTGTACCAATTCCGATTCCAAAACGTGATCGGTAACACCGACGGCGAAGATCAAAATGTTCGCTCGACGCGCGTCCAACGCGGGCAAGGTGACATTATCTTGAGAACGACCATCGGTGATAACAATGGCCACTCTATGAATGCCGGAGCTCATCGGTCTGGCTCCTCGCTTTTCACTGAAACCCAAATTGACCATATCCGTTATGGCGGCGCCGGTTCTGGTCAATCCGGTCAAATAAGCAACATCGGTGACGGCCTTTTCGACGTCGGGTTTCGCCGTATATTGCCCCAATTCGAATTCGTGCCGAATTTGGTCGCTGAACTGAATCATACCGATGCGCGTTTGATTTGATCCGATGTCGAAAAGCGAAACGAATTCGCGAACGAATCGTAGGACTTCGGTTTTAAAAACGAACGAGCCGATACTTCCGGAACCGTCAACCAAGAATATCAAATCGGTCGCTTGTTTCGGACACGATGTCTCTGAAATAGAAACGCACAAAATAAAGTGGAAAAACTGCACGAAATTTATTTTATGTCACTTACGGACTGTACAAACGCGGCCTGGAGGCAAACCGGCGGCACTCGACACGTCCACGAATCCCGGGGCACATTGACAAGTGTACCCTTCGGCGGTGTCCACGCAGTCGGCGTTGTCGTCGCACGTGTTCAAAGTCCGAACCGAACATTCGTTGCTCGCTGTTAAAAAACAATTCGCAGCGATGAAGTTTTCATCCAAAATGTGATTCTAAATTTTTCTAAAGTGGTTTACTATTTTGACATTTGCGACCGGGCGGGAGGCTGAATTGAGTTGAAACATCAACGTAACCGTTTCGACAAATGCAAGCGAACGATTCCCTAGTGTCGACACAATTGGCGAATATCGAACAATCGTTCATTCCTGGATCGGCGCATTCGTTTATCACTGAAAAAAGTATGAAACAACTTTGACACCGAAAAGTCATTGCAATTACTCGTCTATCATACATTCTTTGCATTTTCGGCCGGGTTTTTTGGTCGGATCCGGTGAAATATCTAAATACTCAGGTTTACATTGGCACGAGTAGGAGTTGAAAACGTTTGAACAAATTGCATTTTTGTCGCATTCGTTGCTCTTCGGATCGTCGCAAGCTCGAAATACTATAAACGAGAAAGTGACAGCATTTCGTTCAGTGTTAACGCAAAATGGAGCGTTTTTTCGTCGAACCTGTACAAGATCCACCTTCGAATCGAGACGCATCTTTGCCACATTGGCAAACAAATTTATCGCCATCAGCCAGGCACACTTCGCCTACTCTACCACCGCAAGGTTTCTCAGCTTTTGGATCGCATTGCTCGATGATAAACGGAGCTGTGGTGGTGGTATTACTTTCAGTTATAGTCGGTTTATTGCACACTCGACCAGGATAATGGGTGACATTTGGAGAGACGTCGACGAAGCCTTCTTTGCATCGACAAGTGTACCCTTCTTTGGCATCCTCGCACAGAGAATTCACCGAACATGAATTCATAGTTGCATTCAAACATTCGTTAACGGCTAAGAAATTTGAATCACGTTTTCCAAAAAAATTACGAATTCCGTTTTTGCCTCTGCGATCTTACCGACGACGCATCTACGTCCCGGCAATTGACTGTACCGATCGGATACGTCGGCGAATCCTGGACCGCAACGACAAGTGAACGATGATTCAGTATCAACACAAACGGCGCTTGCATGACAATCAACTTTGTATTTTTGAGGATCGGCACATTCGTTGATAACTTTAAAAGAGAACAGAAACTGAACGAAATTCTTTGCATAAGTTGCATAAAAACAAAATCAATTTACGTTCTTTGCACATTCGACCAGGTTTGTTAACTTTATCTTCCGACAAATCGGCGAATCCGGCTTTACATTGGCACGTGAACGAATCCGAAGTATCCAAACATTGAGCATCCTTATTGCAATCGTTTAGTCGAGCTTCTAGGCACTCATTTATCACTAAAAATGTATTTTTTGGTTTCAACAGTTCATAAAACATTTTGGACTACAAAAGTTACCTTTGCAACGACCATCTGGTAATCGCGACACATCTTTCGGGCACAAACATTTATACGTCGAATTTTGAAAAGTACAAACTTCGAAAAGATCTTTGTTGCAAGTGAAAGGGTCATTAACGTCGCATTCTGCCGTCGGTAGCAGAACGTTGCCTGAAAGAAATGACAAACTAAATATTGTCTTAAAATCGAAATAAAGTGATCAAAAATTGTATCGATTACTTGGCGTGCATTTTCGACCAGGTCGATTAACCGGATCAGGCGAATCGTCTTTGAACCCTTCTTTACATCGGCAAAGATATGAATCTGGAGTATCGATGCAATCGGAATCGGAAGAACAATCGGCAGTACGATCTGTGCATTCGTTTTTGAGTGCGATACAACTGCGGCCAGGTTGTTTTTGTTGTTTAGCAGAATCGTCGAAGAAACCATTTTTGCATTGGCAAGAGAAACCGTCGTCAGTATCTTGGCATATGGCGTCTTTTGAACAATCGTTTTTCGATGCTGTTGCGCATTCATTTTCAGCTAAAATCAGTCGCACTAGTGCAAAAATTTGCGCAAATAATTAAGTTTTGTTCTTATTATACGTTTTTCGCAATTTCTGCCAGGATTTTTCTTATCAGGCGTCACATCACGCCATCCATCTGGACACTTACAAACGTATGCATCCGGGGTATCAGTGCAAATGGCATTTGGATCACAACGATGTGTGCCAAGAGCACATTCGTCAACGCCTGCAATAATGATTTATATTAAATTATGTCCCATCAAACGTTTAGAGCAGACTAGTTTTGAAGCTGCTTTGGTTATTTTCGGGCACTTTTATGGTATGGCTTTTTTCTTTCATTTTTGAAAATCTATTTTCCTAAACTTTTCTCAATAGGATGAAATATCTGAACGAAATTCCAGTGCACTCGTTAGTACGCGATAAAGTATTTGAAAAATGTTTCCCTTCTTCGAAGAAGTGTTCGAAATCGAAATGCGAACGAATTTCCTCGTTTCAATTTTTGTCGCCGCTCGATTCAAAAAATGATCATTAAACGAAACGTACGAGGCAAGTTATGTGAAAGCAACAAAAGTTTTGTTCGGTCAAAGACCAATTACATGATAGTGTCACGCTCCTGAGTTTACGTTTCGAAAATTATCTTGATGTCTCCATTTTGTGCAAGACCTACATTCTGAGAGTTCTTTTTTATGTTTCGAAAATATTTTTCGTTGTAAAAGATTCTCCACCATAAAGGTGAACTGCAATTTAGACAAGAAAGTCTCAAATGAATTACAGTCGCTTTAACTGTCGAACATCTGGGCATGATCCAAGGTCGCACGAAAACACAAAGGTACCTCCAAATGACACAAAAGGGTTGAAAAGATGAAACAAACAAAAATGATTTCACGTTCTTAAAACCGACTTTACACGTAAAATTAATTGACATTAAAAAAACAACAAATGAAACCGCGACCCACCATGAAATCGGAACAGTTTTTTATTTTACTTCGGGTTGAACTGGAAACTGTAGTCAGTTGAAGTATCAGAAATATTTGAATAATTAAGTTTAACATAATCAAACCATCGTAGTGAAAATTATGTACGGAAAAATGATGAACCGAGTATGGGGCGGGAAACACGAAATGACGACAAAAAATGGAGTCTCGAATTAAAGAAAACCGTCTCTTACTTTGTCGGCAAAGTCGTCCGGGCCTCCTGATGTCTGGCGAAACGTCGACGAATTGAGAAGGACAAGCGCACTCGAAAATACCTGGGCCGGCACTGTTGCACAAAGCATTAGGGTCGCAGTCGTTTAAGGTCGGATCCAAACATGGATTATTTGCTGAAAGAAAAAACTCTCAAATAAAACCACCTTGATTCAACGACGATCATTAAAATCAAAAGCGATAAGTATCTATTGAATCAAAAAGTCAGCTATTTTTGTAAAGTGTATTCAAAAATGTTTCATGATCATTACCGACTCGTTGCGTTTCTAATAAACGCAAATGTAACAGAATTATGATCAGTAAACGATTCATTTTGGCATCATAAAATTGTCTGATCAAAAAAATCAAAAATGTTCAAGAGAGATGGAAATGAACGGCAGGAAAACAATGAGAAAACACTTTCGAGCAATGAATAACACTCCAGAAATCAACGAAGGTGAATCGGGAAAATGCGTCGAAAGGGCGAAAGCGTAGCATACATTTGTTGACGGGTGAGTAAAGATGTCAATTGGGACACAATATGCAATAATATCTTCCGGAAAATATGACTTTTTCCAGGTCGTCTAGTCGGACGAAAATATTCGTAAAGGTGAAAAAAATGTGTCCAACAAACGACGTCGTCGTCGATCGACGACGATGATGAGGGTCCGTCAACCGACCGACGGAAAGAAAATCGAATCGAAAAAATAACAACTTATCACCATATAAATCCTCTTTTCGTTCAAAAATGTTATTGACCACCGCAGAGAATGTCCTCCTATTCGTAGAAGAGCCCACCGCGGTTGAACAAGTTTTGTATACCGTACTCTCGAAAATGGTGCCAAATCTGCGAACGCTATAGTAAAACTTTTGGGAATCGAAAATTGTTCGTGAAACGATTCAACCGTACAGACGAACGGAGAGTCCGGCGAACCTTCGGGCTCAAGGTCTTCGGTTCAAAAATCGAATCTCGAACGTGAAAACGTTTTCTCATTCATAGTTTCTTTTCTCTGTTTTAAACGATTCAATTTCGGAGCAAGTTTCGAAGACCGTCGGTCATTTCTTCGAATAGAATTTCACCCCTTGCCGAGAACAAGCGATTCGCATTTAGGAATTTGTAACGAACATCGGCGGTGGGTATAACAGTATCAAACAATGTAAAACCTTGACTCAGTCGGCGGATCCGACCACGATATGACACTCGTCGATCATGGCGAAACAGCACATTGAATTTTAACCGAAAACGCACACCAACGAGGAGAACCTCGAAAACGACCGATGTGTTTATAGAAAGACCAAAAATCTCATTTTCATTGTCGCACCGACGTGCCTTTTGTTACTCCGTGAGGGTCGTAATTATGAACCACGACGAAAATGAATAGACGACAGGAAGGTGAACAACGTTTTGAACGCTTCTGGTTCGGGTATTATTAATTATTTCTACCTGCCCGACGAACAACGGGTGCTCAAACGTTGAAGTGTTGGTCTCAAAACGCAATTACGAATTCGTCGCAAAAATGTGTTTTGGTTTTTGACGTACAACGCGACAAATTTGTTTCGACAGTTTGGCTTTTTCAGCTTAAAAAATTGCTGCACCTGACGATAATTTTAGAATGACAATGAAACGCATTTTTGGACCCAAATAACAAACACGACGAGCGAACTTTTGTTCCACGGCGTTAAGGGACAATGATCTCACGAATACGTAAAACGTCGGCGACTATAATGTCGATACACTTTCTTATCTAATAATAGTTTTCAAGAAGTCTTTTCATCGTTTGACCTTGAGTACAAAGGTAAAACTATCCATAAAAAAAGTTCTAAAAGTTAGAAAATATAAAATATCATTTACGCCGTAATTCTAATGATTAAGATGTAACTCGAGAAATCATTCGATTCAACTTCGATGATGGATTTTAAAGAATTAGAAATCAATTTGGATAAGAAATTCGCATTTTAATGCCAAATCCCAAAGGTTCTGTAATAGTTAAAAATGTTGCTCCGTTAACGCAGTAGTAACTATCTATGAACACATTTAAATGTTATTGTTACGTTAACCGAACTGTAAATATTCGCGATTCATTTTACTGTTTTGACATGTTGGTCACTGCTGGAAAATAGTTATCGAGACCTAATTGCGAATACCTCGTAACTTCATTTTTAGTCAAAATGTTAAATGAATGTGAATGACTTTTTTGAAATTTTCCTGTATTTTCCTCAACTGTCTTAAATTTTCCTGAATTTTCACGAAAATTTCAAGTAATTTTCACAATTCAAAGTTGCTACATTAAATTTTTATCAAAGTCATAATATACATATTCAAAAAAGTATAAGAATGATGTTACGAGGTATTCGCAATTAGGTCTCGTTATGCTAATGCAGTTTTTACCAATAAAGACGATGATGATGATGATTAATCATTTTACGGATTGCGTAAATATTATCAGAGAAACAAAGCAGGTAATGGTTTGCTTACCGTTTGTGCATTGGCGCCCGGGCTTCGACGGCAATTCATCGACAAAACCTTGTCTACAACGACAAATGAATGCGTCCAACGTGTCGACACATTCGCCATTAACTTTATCGCAATCGTTTAACGTAACGTTTTGACATTCATTAACAACTGAAATGAGCAAAAAACTGTTTGACAAGAAAACGAATTTTTAAAGTCGAAAGATAACTACTTTGTTTGCAATCTCGACCAGGTTTGGTTGTCGCATCGGTCGAGACATCGACAAATCCTTCTTTGCATCGGCACTGATATCCGTCGGTTAAATCCGAACATGTTGCAAATTGATGGCAATCGTTGTCAGATTTATTTGCACATTCATTTTTATCTAAAAACTAGGTAATTTTGAATTGTTTGCAATCAAAACATGAAAACGAAAATGAATTACCTGTTACGCATTTTCTTCCGGGTAACCGATTGGCATTTGGTGAAACGTCTCGAAACGAGGATTTACATCTGCAAGTATATCCACCAGGTAAATCCAAACAATCAGCATTTTTGTCACAGTCATTGGTCCTCGTATCGTTACACTCGTTTACAACTGAAAAAACGATGGAATTATTTTGGTGAAAAATATGAAATAGAAAAGTGCATTAAAACTGTATTTACGAGGCACGCAATGGCGTCCCGGTGTCGTCTGAGGGATCGCCGACATATCCAGATATCCTTCTTTACATAAACATTCGTAAGAAATCGGATTATCCATACAGATAGCGTTCAAATCGCAATCATTCAATGTAGGATCAGTGCATTCGTCGACCAATCCTAGAAACGAAAATGACTTGAAAAACTTTCGAATTAAAATAACTATTTTCTCAAAATTACTCGAACAACGACCATTGGTGGGATTTCTAGAGTAGCTTCGGTCGCATACGCAAGCGAAAACGCCTTGAGTTCTAACGCAAATTTCGTTTGATCCTGGACAACTGGAGTTATCATTTGTTGAACAAGAATCTTGACTTCTGGTCGTAACGTCTTTCAATATTGGCAAGCCAACCGTAGTTACATTGTCGTGATTGGGTAAGACGATGGGCAGCCTCGACGGTCTCGGCGGTATAATGCGTGTCGGAGCAGGGATACATTTGGCGCTGCCTGGCGGTCGAATGGTGCCCATTTGGCAAACGCATCGTGCTGCACCGGCGATGATCTGTAAAATGACCAAGTACGCCAACATTACATGCCAAGGTGCGAAAAATATGAACAAAAATTTTTGAGTTCTCACCAAACACATTTCGTTCAACTCTTCGCTGCACAAATTCAAATCATCCGCACCGCATGGAACCATCGGAGCACCCGGTGGCGGTGTGGCGAGGTGACCGCTGATATTTCTAGGTAAATTCCCGTCGGAACATTTCGTTTCGATTAAATTTAATTTCAACGAAGGTTCGTCCGAACCGTCTTCGCAATCAGAAAACGAGTCGTTAAAACGTCGAATGTCGACACAACGAGGTATCCCACATAAACACTCGATTTGAAACAACGTACATTCTGAAAAAAGTTTCCAAACCTGTGGTTCTTTTTATACTTTCAGCGATAAAAAAAAAACAATTCAAGTCTTGTTGTTGAAATTTTAGTTGACCAAAAATCTATTTGAAGCAATTTCAAATTAAATTTCAACCTATACTTGATTTATTATGGATTTAAATTCTGCATATGTTCTGTTTTTTTTGCTCAAATTTTAGCAAAATATTATATCGTACTATCTTTCATCATAAATATTGACCTATTACTTGTCAAACTAGAAAACTGTTTGATTTGTTACTGTGGAAAATTTAATTGAAACGACACTATCGACCTGAAAACTGTCTAAAAATTTTAAAAAATCCAACAATGTCAAACACGAAAGTCGTTAATTTTGTCTTAACTTGTGTCAACATTTGAAATGTCAAGTTTTTTTAAAACTAGAGTAACCATGAACCCGAAAATTGTTTTGTAACAAATTTGACAAAGAAATTTTTTTGTTGAAATAGAATCAAAATGAACTTTTCATCTCCTTGAACTGACTGTTGACACAACGCTTTTCTCGACCAAAATAAAAAAATATTCTGCTAAACAGTCATAAAAGTATTACAAAAGTTTAGAGTGGTTTTTATGAGAAAATCTCAAGTTAGTGTCATTGTGTCATCATGAAAGTTTTAAACTGGAAACAAAAAAGGATAAGAAAATGAACCTGTCACATCAATTTTACCTTCGTCGCTGCCGTCGGGGCAATCCGAATGGCCGTCTTGGAACCTGGGCATTTCAACACACCTCGACCGATCGTGGCACAAAAAATGAGCGGCAGGACAAGCTGGAAAAACAAGTTATTTGCACTTTTAATGTTAAAACAAGAACAGAAACGATTCTTCGAAATTTACGTTCGTCCGACCCGTCGGCGCAATCTTTTCGACCGTCTAAATATCTTTTTGGGTCGATGCAATCGCTTCTATCCATACACACGAAATAATGCGCTGGACAGGCTAAATAAACAAAAACATACTTAAATTCATTAAAGAATCGTATCCAAGTATGTTCAAAGGGTTTCTTTAATTTTATTCCAACAGATGCAAAAGTTTCCTCAATATGAACCCGTACCTTCGTCGAATCCAGATGCGCAATCGATGACGCCGTCCATGAAATTGTACAAGCTAACGCACCTCGGTTTACCAAATTTGCAATCATATTGCCATTCGAGACATTCTATAAAGAAACAATGCTTTGAGGAACAAATCAATCAATGCTTATTAACTTTGTATTTGGTGTCACATGTTTCGATCTGTGACGAATTATTTTGGCTTCAAACAAATTAAAAAATCAAGTGCATCAACCTGTTTTGGAGGACGAAAACGTAACTTTTGTCTACCGTACATTGTCCTTCACCTTGTTACATGTGTATTTTAATGAATCGAAAGTCATGATTGAATAAAACTTTTCGACATTGAAAAAATTTAACCTCGATGACACCTTTAAAGGTATTTTCGGTCATGATGTTGTTAAATCGTAAAAGTGAATAATAAAAGAAGATATAGCTATTATATATTCATAAAGTTGTCAAAAATATAAGCGTCAGCATTTCCAAACGAAACGTTACAATGTGGATTAAAGTCTTGTATTTAGATGAAGTGTGTTTCGTGATTTTGTTGATAAACTTGTATTTGGCAATTTAAAATTTCCCGTTTGCGTGTTTAGAAAGCGAAGTAAATGTTAAAGATTAAAACGATGACACTTTTTTGCTGTCGCTGGTGACATTTCGTCGTGGTAACATTATGGCACGTTCGGCACCATAGTCGCACGATATACATGCACACAGAGCAATCAAAGTTTTTGTAAATTGAAATCAGTTTGACACACAGACCCATATTTCCCTGAGTCAAGATTGCGTTGGGCAAACAATACAAAAGTGTACAAAAGGTCATTTCGACGAATACAAAAGTTACCCGCACGGGTTACGGTAAAGTGTAGCAAAGAATGTTTATACAGTTCAATAAAAAGCTTTCGACTGTTATTAGAAAACTGACACATAAAAAGTTTTCGAAAGTGTTCATCATAGACGGAATGGGGAATGGGAATCAACGAAGGAATGGGCAAGTGAAACTTTTCATTTCCAGAGAAAAACTGACACACATTCAAACTTCGAGCACTTGTTTTGAAGTTGGACAGTGGTCAAGGAATCTCAAAACGAACCATACAGTTGTCGCGTATGTGACACAAATAATGGCGGTGCCGTGCTTGAAGAAATTTTCTCATAGTTTTATGTGTCGCACAATATGTTCGGAAAATTAGTGTACGTATGCAGGATTAGCAAAAGGCGTTAAACGCTTCATTTTCGGAACCGGAATGCGACACGAATAAAACAGAAATGTGCTAAAAGTTGAATCATGCAACGTTCATTACATTTGACTTCGGGAAATGTCAGGTATTTTGGAAATTTGTTCAGAAAACAACTAATTTTCTTGTCAAATTCTGAAATTTTTTTTTGGCGTTTGCGAAACGTATGTGGACGCATTTTCTTCGGTTTCGAGAAATTCCTTATTATTGACACAACAATGATAATTTCTAGTGAAAATTCTCAGGTGTAAAAGTTGAACTTGTGAAATGATGTTCGTTGGATGATTGTTCAAAATTATTCCCGTACAGTACCCGACTGGGGAAGTATCAAAAATCGAGGCCAGAGCACTAAACTCATGCACGGAATGTACATGAGCGAGATACTAAAAATAATTTTTATACAGGAAATTTGAACTCTGACCATCCCGAATCCATTGTTATTTCTAAGTACTGTACGAGAACGTACCAAAATGTATGACGTTTTGTTAGGACACTTTAAAGAAACTTTCCGGGTCAATTTAACGCACCTTAATAAATTAAGATGCATCTTCTTAAAATATCTAAACATCTTTGAAAATGTTTCCAAAAAAATTGGTCCGTTATCGTCGGTACCGGGTGCTCACGATAGCCTCGTTTCGAGTTTTGCACGACTTTTGTCGTGGTCGTGACAAAAAAGTACACACCATTGACATAGTTCTCGACGCAAAATTAACTACATAACTAACATGTTAAAGTGTCAAAATAACTGATTCAAAGGTAGAAAAGTTATTTCAAAACGATCCGCGAGAAAAATATCTAGGTTCTTGCTGGTTGAACGCCACGCCACAGGATGAAAAGAAATAAAACGAAACAAGGCTTTTTGTTACATTAACCTGGTCTTTTTTGTCAGTATATCGAGCAAAATTTTTCAATCGACATGTTTCGAAAATTTACCAATTATTACTTCAGTAAGGGCACTAGAACTAATAGTACTGTCATTAAAAGTGTTGTAATTCATCTGTTACCCTCATCGCTTCCGTCCGGGCAATCAACCTGACCATCTTGCCATTTCACTCGAGGAATACACGTATGATTATTTACTCGACATGGAAAATCATTGGAATTTTGGCACTGACTCGTCGTCGGCGTCGTCGATTGTGCCAATCCTACAATAACAAGCAATTAAAATAATTCACGATCGAAATAATTGCAAGTTTTTTGTCTGTGCGATGCGATGCTGATGTGAAACTCCACATTGAAAACGAAACATTGCTCAAAAAAATGAATCGTAACATATTGCATGCCGTTATTGTAATTTTGAAGAGTGATGTCATGTTTACTCGAAACACGATGAGTATCTTATAAAACTTGACAAAACTGATTTTGGAACTGTTCGTTGTCAAAACTGTCTCAATAAATATGTTTTCTGTTTGAATTATGGACATACGCTCAATGACTTGTTGAGTTTGTTTGGGATTAGAGCAAAAGAAGAGCGAAATTTCGATTCAAATTTGTTCAGTCGAAAGTTATAGGAGCCGACGCCATTGTTAGGATTTTCTAAAGGCATTTCGTCCTTGCCCGGTCCTGTCCAGATTGGCTCGGTGGGGCGCCTTATGAATTTTAATTCATCCCCGAAATCACCATCGGAAAACACGTTCGAGTCCCATAAGTTGACAGGAAAATGGCGTCGTATTTTGCAAAAGCAAAGATTGTTCGACCATTCATTCGGGTCGAAAGCGATTTAGTTCAAGGGTATGGGATGGAAAGGTTCGTCCTATAAGGTAATGGTTTCGTCTAGGTTGGTCCACCGAATTCATTGCCATGCTTCCTTTGGTTCGCTATGGAAAACAGATGGAGCGAAAAGAGATTTCGTTTCTTTTCTTTTCGCGTAAAAAGTTATGGGTCGTCAATCGTTTTAGCTGTCAAGGTTAACGATGGAAATTAACCAATTCTTGGCACTTTTTTGAAAGCAACAAATTTCCCCATTTTGAGGCATTGGCCGAAGAAATATGTTGGCAATTCTTTTTCTCGCTTTTTATTACCAACATTTACATGTCAAAGGTTAGACGGAAAAACATCCACAACAAAAATGTCATGAATTCAGTTTGACACCCTAAACGATTTAGTTTCATGCGATTTAAGGTCGAAATCAAGTTGCACTTGTCACGGAATACGCAACGGATCTGGAAGATCATGTTCCCAAAAGGAACTGGAATAACGTAAACAAGACCTGGTTCTTCCATATTTTGGATATCCTGTGGCTATTTCACCAATCTGGTCAAAAAAATCTTGTTTTTGCGTTCTGAATTTGTCAACCCCAAACGTGTTATTCAGAACAGTTGAGGGCAAAAAATATCACGAAAAAAAACATTCTGGACGTTTTGAATTTTATTCTCACCGACCCAAATTCGTTTCCTCGTTTTCTATAGCAGTTTTGCGACCAACTCATTTTAATAATATGCAAGGAGTGGACTTTTTTTGCCTAGTTTCTATCGTTGCTGAAGCACTAGACGACATTTTTAAAAAGTGAAAAATTTCAAGAAAAAGACAAAAACTGCATTTCTAATCACTCACAAAATTAGCAATGATTTTAGTGACATACGCAGCTTGTTGAAGTTATTCGAAACGAAATCATGATCTCTGATATTGTACGTACCATAATGAAGTTCTGCGACTAGAATGACGATATTAATCCACGCTAATATCCGAAAAATATCTTTCGGTCTGTTCATTTATGTACACCAATTCGGAAAATGACCAATGGTAATTTGTTTAAAACAGGCAATAGAACGACTAGAAAAGTGCTTCTACAAAGATAAAACTTTGTCAAAATCACATACAGTACCAAAGCACAACGCTAATCATAAAAGTTTTCGGGTCAAAAGCGTAGGCAAAAGACAACCCGTTCGGGGCGAAAAAGTTAGAACCGACTGAAACGGAAAAGGTTACAGCTTCCAAACGAATTCTCGAATTCCGTAAAACATTATCTTCAAGGGCAATGTTATTCTGGATGGATGGTTTTTGACCCTTGATCGTCACGAAAAAACACACACATGGAATGGAAAACGTTGCCGCACAGGGCGAAATGCGGAGAAAAAAAGGAAAGACGGCGGCACTTCAAAAATGACGTCTTTACTGAGAGTTGCGGAGAGAGTATGGTCCTCGTTACACAACCGCGACGACCATCTTTAAGGATGTAAAACTTCGACGACAACGACGACAACGACCGTCGGGTGAAGGCCGAATGTCACCAACGTGAATGAAGGAAAGGGGGAAGAATTGCGAAACGAAGAATAAAGGTTGAACACGACCAGCCAAAACGCAAAAGTTATGGTCGTTCTAACTGACTGACTTTACGACGAAAACCCAACGAAACGACAACGATAGCGGATTCTAACCCGATACCCACGCAAAATGGCGTACAAACGCGCGACTACGGTCGCGACACGTACCCGCACGACCCCGATTTTACGAATGGCCAGCGCCACTTTCGTCGGATATGTCATCGACGATCGGCGACGTTCAAAAAATTTACGAAAACGTTTTTAACAGTTTCCTTCCATGATCACCGTCGGAATCCATCTCGTCGTCTAGTCGCGAACAGACACATACTGTAAGGATTATTGTGAACTGAGAGGAATGAAAGTAACCACAAAATTATTTCGTCATGTGCGAAATTTTGTTTTTTTTCTTCACAATTCGACAATCGAATTGAGGTTTCTCGGTGCTCTTCAGCAGTGGACCAGCGCTCGATTTGTCTGCGAACGTGTTTTTGGACATTGTGGGAATGTTTGGTCGACACATTTCTGCGTGCCCGGGTCTCTATTATCGGGCTATCGGACGAGAGTTGTTGAGCTAAAATGTGTTTCGTATAAGGTTTTCGTGTATATTATATATCTAGTTTTTGACTAATTTGTCGCGCTTTTGTATCCATGTCAATGAGTACGACGAGCGAAAAACGTGGGGAAAATACGTCGAATTGGGTCGATGATTAATTGTCAAAAATTCATCCATTTTAGTTTTTGGAAGCAATGTATTCACTACATCAGAGCTTTTGTGGGCCCACTAAACGTGTTCACGAAAAGCAAAACAGCTATAGCATTACTGTAAAAACTTTGTATCCACATTGTAGGCGTTAGGCAAAACATTTGCTGTTTGATCATGCAGAAACTGTACACTTTCTGAATCATTAAAATAAATTCATAATCCTACGAGTAATTTTAATTTGAAACGAGAGAAAGAGTGATCCGACGTATGTATGTTTCTTTTCAAGTTTTAGAATTATTTTGTTCGCCTTAAATCATAATTGTCAAATGCAAAATTTTCTGGAATAATTTGCTTTTCAAAATCATGACCGAGGTGTCTTCGGGTTGTATTTTGAAAAAAGCGATTCGTCGTTTTGGACATCAGTCGTGTTGTTCGCAATCAAACTGTATTTGATTTTGAAAAACACATGCGCTACGAAAAGCGATTTTTTTTGTCAGATCAGACTTTTCTTGTCCTTTTTTGTTTCAATAAAATAGATGCACAAAAAATATCTAAAATAATAGTCATTAGTACTTGTTAAATTTTACTTACACTTTTCTTTCGTTACTGTTTTTCCTCTTTGTACCCAGTTTGTTTAAGCCGTTTCTCAATTTTTACTCTTTTAACAAGCGCGGTTCAACGAAAAAATAAACGGAACGGAAAAATATACGTAAACAAACATTAATACAAAAAATAAACGAAAGTAAAAGATTTCCGCCGCGCAGTACGTCGCAAAAAAACAACGATATCAATGAACGTTCTATACATAGTTTAGTCAAATGTATGTGTTTCAAGATTTTGGGAAATATATTCGAACATACAGTATTTTATAAGTCTTGTTATTTATCGATACTAAATTGAACTGCCCCCAGTTTGTTCTTGGTAAACTTCAATAACATCCTCGTTCTCCATTTCTAGCTAAAATATAAATATATAAAAGCATTCAAAAACAGAAACAAATGTAAGCTTAAAGAAATAAACGTACCACTTTCGGCGTTTCGTCGTCGTTTATACGCCGACCGTCGAATAAAAATCGCAACGAATTGACGGGAACTCCAACTCGTTCGGCGTAAGATCGTTTTAATTTACCCATTTGAGTTGTGTATTTGACGCGAAAGTGAATTTCGTTGCTGTCTTGACCAACGACTTTAAGCTTTATATATTCGGAACTGTTGTCGTTGCCTTCCTGGCAAAATGAAACAATTTCAATACAAACAAATGTAGCTTAGAAAACAAAAAGCATTGAAATAAAAATAGCTTACTTTAGCTGCAGGTTCCGACATGATTTTTAATCAAAGTTACGTTAATTAAGTAATGAAAGAATAGAAATTTTAATTTCTGTCGCGAAAAATTAAACGGATTCGAAATTTCTGAAAAGCAGCAAGGCGGGAAACAAAATGGAAGGTGAACGCGACCGTATTGTTTTGATATAAGGATATTATAGATACGATTGATTTTTCGCTCAACCAATCAAATGCCGCCACGCACCCAAGATAAGAATGACGTCACGAAGACATGGGCCAATGACGATGCATGATGAGTCACGCAATGACGCTGCAAATTAATTAAACTGCTTTTCTACGGAATCGAAATGATTTTAAAAAGTTAATTTAAATCTATGATTCAAGTGGATACAAGTTCAAGAATTTATTTCCTCAATGAACTACATGTCGAATCTACATTGAAACGAGACACTTTCAATTTCACTGCATGTTGAATTAATGAACAAGAAAGAAGTTGGTCGATGTTGAATTACAGCTCAACTTGTACACTTTCCTACTCAAAATCCAAACACAAGGTTTATGGAATATGTATGATGAGGTCTCATTTCACATGTTTCAAGTGCGAATACAAAATTTGACACAGGTTTATAATACGGTTACAAGAGTTAATTTTACGATTAGTCTCATTTCGTTGAAGAAAATAAACTCGACGCTCTTTTGAAGAAGTTCGGTTTGATTATAGCGGTTTTGATCGTATAGCTGCAAAACGTTCGCCTGCGACAATTTCGCAATCCATCGGCTCGTCGATCTTGCAATGTTTTCTATGCATTGTATCGTTTTTTCCCTTTGTTTCCTCTAATTGGTACACGATTTTTTCAGCGTAAATTGCAACACTCGCATGCAAAAACTTACGTTACCCTACAAAAGTGACTTACTACCTAAAGTCTAAATCGTCATAAATTTTGAAAGACATTGAAATTTCAGACATTCTGCTGGTAAGCTGCTGGCTCTTTTATAACACAAAACTTGATTAATTAAAACTTAACTATCGGCTTTAAAATTTTTTGCAAAAGTGAAAAATGTAACGAAATTTTAAAATTAAAGCAAATAAAGAGTTCCTCAATGCGAAATTATGAAAATAAAATTCAGGAAAGCAACTAATTATATATTGTATACTTTTGCAAATGAAGAGCAAAATAGAGGAAATTAAAATAAATACTGCATACGTAGTAAATTTACTACTGTACGTAGTAAATTTACTACTGTACGTAGTAAATTTCGTGATCTTTTCACTATTTTTTTAACTATTCTTAATTTGTTGACGTGATGATCAGAAAAACAACGTATGAAAATTGAAAAACGTGGCGAAACGGGTCGTTAAAGCGGGAACTTTACATTTCCTTGTTCCGAAATTAGTTGTACTTGCAATTTCGTCAGCGAGCGGTCGGTTCACGATTTTGTGTCGTTACGTAAAACTATGGGTTCCAAAATATTTGACATCATCACTAAACCGAATTTCGAGTTGGTATTCAACAGTAATTTAAATGAACCGAGCACGATCGACATTGCAATTCATAACCCGAATCATGCATCAACGTTGGCGTACTACATTCGAATAACGCATCCCTCTGATTTCATCGTCGTACCATCGAAAGGACTTCTAGAACCAGGTAATGCAATGGTTTTTACTTCTTTTGTTTACTTGAAAATAATCACTACTTTTTATTTGCCAGTTGACAACAAAATGATTCGAATCACTCGAAGGCCGAATGTAAAATACCACCCGGACGATACGTTAAAAGTCATTTACGTCGAAGTACCAGCCGAAACTCCTCGAGTCGATTTGAAAATGTTCGAAAACAAAGAAATTCAAAAGAAAAAAGAATTGCTCATCAAGCACGTAGCGCCGACGTAAAAGCTAAAAACTAATTCCGTTTCGTGAACTATCTTTCATTTTCTTCCACGATATTAGTTTGTATCGCTCCGTAATGTTCGTGCGCTTATTTATTAACGTGAAAGTAAACCGTATAATATATTGTGTCCAAATTAAATTACGAACGCGGGCGGTTATTTTATGATATCAAAACAAAAAATCTGCGTCAAGTTTATTCTTATTCTAACTCTTCGTATCTGATAAAATTTCGAATCTAACAATAAACCGCTACTTATGATTTTGATCGTTTTTTCTTGTTGTTCTTTTTCACTTTTCCACCTTTCGTCTTTCGCAAGCCGATATCTTTTCGCATGGTTTCTTTCCTTTCCATTCGTTCGACTCTTCGTTGTTTCCTTTGCTGTTTCAATTCATCGTAATTAATACACTTTTGTTTTGGACGTTTAGCTCCTAATTTAACAGCAAATTGAACTTTGGCTTCTTCTTTTTCGTCGCCTTTGTATCCGGTTATGCTAAATTTTCGAACATCGAAAAATGCATCGTCTAGCGACACCAGCTGTTTGTTGTCATCGTCGTTCAATTTTTTCGCATTAGCGCTGATTACAATTTCACTTTTAGCGAATTTTACTTTTTTCCCACTTTTACTTTTTTGTTTACTGGAATCGAGTACGACTTGGGGTGATAGCGGTCGACTATAGTTTCTACTGCTAACATTAGGAAGATCCATCGATTCGTCGACGTTTCCAATTACGAGACGCTCCAACGAATTTTCCTGTGATGGACGACAAAGTCGGGCGGAAAAAGCTTGTTCTACAGATAAACCTTCCCAAAAATCGTCCATGAGGGAATTCTGAAACACTTTATTGCGTTGTATGAAACAATATTTAACTTACTATGTGATGATAAATGTTCACTTTTGACAAGAAATTGTTTTATCACAAAAGCTTAATATAAAACAGAAAGCGATAAACCGATCCATTTAAAGTTTTATTTTCTGTGTAACAAAAACCCTTTAAGAGTAAATTACCATTCCAATTTACGCTTTTCAATTTGAATTCTAATAGTTCTTTTTTCTTAACGAAAGTATAAAAGACGCGTTGAAAACCTTGATTTATGCGCTCGATCAGAATTTGGTTTGACATGTTTTTTGAACGATCGTTATTTGCTCATTTCTTGCAGCTAACGGTTTGAGAATTTGTTTCTTTGAAGAAGTACGCGATTACTCTCCACTAAATTCAAACTTCTAATTCGAGAAACGAACTATTGGCGTTAGATTTTTCATTCATGGTCTTCAGCAACTGTTTCGCGAAGTTGCTTTCAATTTACAATCGGGTTTGATTCGACTGAATTCGTAGAAAGTTGTGAGAAATACGATGTTCTTTTTTAGAAAGTCTTCGTTGCGTGGTGACCGACACTTCTCTTCGTTTTGAAGCTTCAACTGTTTCGTAAACGGAAAAACTTCATCTTTCCAGTCTTCATAACTACAAACGTATACGTTTTCTGCTTATCGGAGAATCTTCAGTTTTCGAGTCGACGAAGAAAGATGGAATGAACGATATATAAATGTGAATTTCATTTTTTGACCCAAAACTTCATTTCGGTCTTCATTTTCTCGCCTTTTTTCATTTAAACAACGCGCTGAATATTGGATTCTCTCTTCGGGACAAACTTCAGTTTTGCGCAAACTTCACTTCAAAAAACGTTCCCCTTTTTTATTTTACAACAACGCAAACTTCGGCATAATTCAACGACCTCAAAAATAAAAGAGCAAACGTTCACTAATAAAAAAACATATTATACGTCGACGAACATGCATTTGCAATGCTTGTTTTTAATTCACGAATAAGAGCGAGAGCGAGAACGAGTGCGACGACGTCCGCCGCTGGCGCCGTGATACGGAGAAGGAGACCGTCCTCCTCTGCCACCACCGCTAAAATAATCGTCGCGACGCATACTGCAAGGCAATAAAGAAAAACGAAAATGTAAAAATTAAAAGAAAAACGGTTGGAATGAAAAGAATACGTGTCACGTAAAAGAAAAACAAAAAAAGAGCATGCGCGAAGAATAATGTGGTTTCGTACAGAACCGTCAAAATTATGGCTCACTTTCGTTTTCCCATGTAGATCCCTGGCGTGGGAGTATGCGGGCGTTTCGTTATGGAGAAATCAACTCGAATTCGGTGGCCGTCAATTTCAACTCCGGCCGAGCGCTCCTTAGCCTGAAAATATTTCACTTGCTGCGTCGTTCATCGAAAGATTAGATGATAAAACACGTTCTACTCGTTGTGCATCATCGACGTTGTTGAAATATATGAATCCAAACCCGCGAGAGCGACCAGTCTTCAATAAAGAAATATTTGAGACAAATAAAGACAACGTAAACCTTCAATGAGAACATTTTTTATACCTGTTTGTCATATACAATTTGTATATTTTCTATTTTTCCGAAAGTACCGAAATGCGTTTCCAACTGTTTCTCGTCCGTATAGAGGCTCATTCCAAAAACGCCTACGCAACGATTCGGCGGCGGGCCGTCCTGAAACAGAAATGGATGAATTAAATAAACATTTTAACGTAAAGAACCAATAAAAAAACTGTACAGCGGGAACCAAATTACGATCGCGACTGTCCGACCGACTTCGACGGCGAGGTTTCGATGAATATGGCGTATAACTACGGCTTAATACGAAACACAATTAAGACTTGGAAGTTATTAAAAATAGCAAAAAAACTGTTCGAAAACCTTCTGCTGCGGGAATGGCGTCCGCGGCGACGGCTACCCGAACGGGAACGCGAACGGCGCGACGGTTTACGACGATGAGAACCCGAGCTGAAATTTTAACATCGGCCTCGAAGTGAAAAAATAAAACCAATTACAAAATTACCAATTACAAAATGACTAACCTTAAGCGTTTCGGCGAACGCGAATAGGAACGAGAACGGGATCGTTTACGGTCGTGCGGTCTGCCGCTTCTTCGTTTTCCCGAACCATTTGAATGACGAACCACTTCGTCACCGCTGCGGCTCTAAAATTACCAAAATAAATCTGTTATTTACTTACTAATTTCAAATTTTCGAGTTAAAAAAACTAAATCTCATTACATCTTCACGATCGCTCATGTTTTACGTATTCCGTACGGTCTGAAATTAAAAAAAATTCTATAAGTTGCGATAAAATTCGATAACAGGACGGATTAATTATTACCTCTGGCAACGAATTTATCGAAATGCCTTCAAAATTTGCTTTTCGAGCGCTGAAACAAGATAAATTTACGAAACGCAGAAAAATAGTCTACGATATATGTTACCTATTGGTTAAAATTTGAAATTTAAATTTAAATTAAAAATTAATCAGAAATCAGACTTCAATATATTTATGAGTTTAACATTTAGTGCATTTGCATGATGACCTTTAGCGTGGCATTGATTTTTGTCTGTTTGCAAATCTTTTGAAGAAGAAAATAACATAATTTATTGAATAAAAAAACAAAAAATATGCCTGCACGTGCATTACAAACGATTCTGACACGCATGCAATGTGAATTCCGTTTTTTTACGAAGGATAATAATGTCTTCTCAAAAGAATTTTAAAAATCTCGACGTCATCACATCACTAAACCGAACTTCGAATTGTTGAACAGTAATGGCATAAACCGACCATGATCGAGAACATTTGAAGCTTTTAACATTTTAACTTGGTTAGTGTATGCTAGAGAACCAACGAAAATGTTTTCAAGAAATGTGTGATATGTAGTTATGAAATTATTGCATATGTAATGGAGGTGTCGACCGAATTATGCAAATTGAGGCTTTTATTGAAACGATATGCTACGGTACAGTTGATGGCACTTGCTATAATATGAATATACAACGATGAAAGCCGAAAAGCACGACTTTTACTAACAGAATCTCGAACAAGTGCGAAGAGAAAGCGTGTAAGCGTATAAGGGCAAATTCTGATTCATGAAGAGGGGAGGAGAAAATACGGAAAAGTGGTATTGATTGGTGGAAAATGATGAGAGAAAGTGGGCAGAGAGAAATGTAAATGATGACAGAATACTATATTTGGTTTTGAGGGGAAATAGAAAGAGATTGGAATGTTAATAGCAAAAGAAACTACAGAGAGAAAAAGTACAGTATATAAAATATTAAGTTACTGTAAGAATTATGTTTCAGATAAAGTAGAAAATAGACAATGAAATAAGAAGATATTTGATAAATAATGATAGAAATTAGAAGTAGAAAGAGCATTGCTTCATTGCACATACTATATTTTAACGGATGGAGTTTAGAATCAATCATTCTATGTTATTTTTCTGAGAAAATTTTGTCGGCGTTGGTATCGCATCAGTATCGATAAATTTCAACAAAGTACAGCAGCCAAATAACAATCTGTAATCAAACAAGCCATCGCAAGAAAAAAGCCTCATTTTGTTGTAATACAAAACCGAGATCCGTGTGTTTGGAACACAGACTGTTTGTATTCTGCGCCTATAAAATGCGTTATGCTGTTCTCACGATGTAAGAAATTTGGATCATATTCAGAATCCAGAAATCAACAAACACTCTGGAAACGAAAATGTAGAGAGACCGACGAACGTTGTCAGAGTTGCAATAATTGTTAAAATTATATGGCCGCTTTTGGCGAGAATCGAGGCATTCGCAACGATTAACGAAAACGAAAGTTTGTAATAAAGTTATAACTTAGAAACTGTCAAAAATTATTATTCCGAACGAAACGATTGTAAGGACAAATTACAAAAAAATTACTTAAGTATATCTTCCAGAAAATTGCTTCATTATTTTCTCAAATTTGTATTTTGTATTTGTTTTTTTTGTAAATATCGATTGATCTCGCTCGATATAGTTTCATAAAATGATCTCTATTTTTATAAATGTCACAAGATTTCAAAATGATAAATTAAATGCGCAATTGCATGAGTTACATTAATTTTAGTTGTAATTTTATTCATTAATTTTTTTGTTGTTGTAATTTTAATGACATTGCCAAAGAATTTATCGATAATAGCATAAGCTTGGATAATTTCAAGTTTTTTTTTCTAATGAAATTTCACCTCTTTTTGAAATTGACATATTCGTAAAAATATGCAATACTGTATAAATAAAAAATACTGTATGTAAGACTTATCGACAGAAAGAAAGAACTGCAAAAATAAGTGCGAGTTCACTTGTGTTATGCAATGGAACTTGTTTGTAACAGCATATTTAGCATATAACAGTGTCTTATAATGAGACATGCGTGTCTTATATCGAGGTAATTTAACATGTATATCCTAACGTTATGGACTTGACAAGCTGTGTTCTATAGTCAATAATGAAGTGTCAAATAAGTGTTTAGACACTGTGTTAAAGTATATAATGTCGGTCGGGACCAGCTGTTTCTGTGTTTTATAACAAGATGTGTTATGTTACCGAGTACACTGTAACGAGGTTCGACTGTAATTAAGGCGAAATTTTTCAGTAGTGGAGGCCGTCCCGGAATGAGGGGATTTTGGGTATTTAACGTGTATTAAGTATAGTCCTATACTTTGTATGTTATTACCCTCGCGTTATTACCCGCGTGCAAACCACTAACTTGTCAGTTTGATTAGTTTGTCTTGGTGCAGTGTTGATGTCGGTTGTATACTCGCTTGATATGAATCCAGCAACTTGTCCTTCCTGCAAGAGAGAATTTATAGTAAATATACTATGAGACGCCACGCGGAACAAATGCACCCCGGCGAAGATAGTATGCATTCGGATGATGGATCTATAGTCGACGAAAGCGAAACTGGTTCTGAAGAAAACTCCAGATTTTCAACTACAACTGATAACTCTGAAGAGGAGATAAACGATTTCAAAAACGACTACTGGCGTTACTTGATCGAAGAGGTTCTGAAATATATGGAATGGAATGGCGACGTCTACTGATGGATCAGAACTACAAGATATTCGCTAAGAAACTATGCAACATGGATGGGGTTCACCTCGATTATCGATGATCGCGAAAGCGAGATCATACGAAGATATATCAAACCATCAATAAGCTGGAGAAAAACGGATCTGATTACGAGGGTGAAGCTGAAAAGGTAGCATGGCAGATGCGTGAACGGCTTATCTGTAGGTTGATAACCGAGAATGCGGACCTTGTACCCCCTGAAACGGATGATGATGATGAAGACGAAGATAAAGACGACGACGACGAAGTCGAAGAAATATACTCTGACGAGAACAAACATCTTGAAACTTCGTTAAACATCTCAGACTACTTACTGCTGCCCTTTTCACACTATTATCCGTTTTTAACCGTTATCCTCGTGGTATATCATGAGTTGAGTTGTAATGGTACGTTACCTTGTAAATAAAACACTCATATACTACATCCTTGACACATTACGCAGACACAGTTCCTGAGTTTCCTGAGCATACACGGATGATTCCAAAATATATGACACATAGATTTAACCTGCTTGACGAGCTTGCAGTCGCTTGCCGCAAAAAAATTTCATTGTATTTGCTCCAACTTAATCGAATTTGTCTTACACAACTAAGGCGAAATGTTTACAGTAAACTCGACTAGGTAGAGAAATTGGTTGTGAAAGTCAGGTTCGGTTGAACTTAGACACCAGAAAGACTTTAAAAAGTCAAACTGACCTTTGCCCTTTGACTGAGAACAAGTTTCATCAAGTCCCTGGTATGTTTCATGAATCATATAGGTCTGGTCCTACAGGCCCTTTTGTTAATCGGAATGGCCTAGATTAATTATATTTTACTGAACAATACATTCGATGGTTGGCTTAAACAGTTGAACAAGAATAGATGGTCTTGGTAGAACAATACAGCATGTGGTTTAAGAGATTAATGTGGCAGGTGGTCATCAGATTTAAGTATTGGCTAGTCTGTATGTAGAGGGATGTAGTAAAACAGACCTCGTTCAAAAATATGTCCATATCGATTTAGCCAGCTTAACGAGCTTAACGAGCTTGCACACACTCAAATACGCTTGCAGCAACAGAATATCAGTACATTTGCTGTAAATAAATCGCGTTTGTCTAGTATGCTCTTAGCTTGGTGTTATACATCAGTTTACTCACACCATTGGACTCTACGTATTCGACCGAGTGAAAGGATAACTCCCTCGACTTAAACAGACAAGATTAATCCTTACCCTTACCTTATCAAAAAGGTCTCGTCTTTCAAAGCCGAGTTGATTGATACCATACTCGACTAGGTCGGACACAGTTCTTTCCTTATCGCTGATAACAGCTTGTTCATTATCAGAATCGGGCTCGAATTTCAAGACCGAGTCGACTGATACCATAATCGACTAGGTCGAACTTAATTTTATCTTATCACCATATCAGCGGTAATCAGTGATATCAGTGATAAGGAGGGTCACTAATCCCAGCGACTTCCTCCGACTCCACCTACCGTCCACCCAAAATCCATCGCTGATGTCAGCGACCCACCATAGACCAATCGACGCGCGAGGTTAATAACGGACAAAGTATAGGACTACTTAATACACGTTAAATATCCAAAATCCCCTCATTCCGGGACGACCTCCACTACATTTTTCCTCTCTCTTAAAATACACAACTATTATTATGAATCAATAATTCTGATTTAATTTCCGTCAGTAACGGCTGAAGTATGTTGTTTTTTTTAAGTTTGCATAAATTTTAATCTTTGGGAGAATATGACTGGCATGCTGCACATAACACAGTAGTTTGTCAACTGTAGTTGTGAGTTTGCCAAACAAGAACCGGAAAACGATTTACTTAAATTTACCAAGAACAGAAACTAATAGCTACACATGTCACTATTTTATGAACTATGTTTACAAACACATTTACCCTACGTATTGCTTTATACATTTTATTTTTTATCATCGCTTGAACAGTCTGCCTCGGTTTCTTCACCTTCGGTTTTTTCTTTAATCGTCTTTTTCGTGTCTTTCATTTGAACTTCATAAGGCTGCGGGCTAATTTTCTTCAACTGCTTGTAGTATCTTCCTTCGGGTTCCCAATCATATGGCTCGTCGAATAACATAGCTTTTCTGTCCATTATTTGAATTAACTGTTGATGGTACCAATCGTAATGCGGATCATCAGCGTATTTTAGACTGTCCAAATTGTTCGATATGCGTAAATTTTCTGGTTCGAGACCTTTGAACAGCTTCCTTTTGTATTTTACTTTTAAATCGGCAATCTTGTCTCTTTCCGTTTCCATCCTCCACGGCAATCCACCACTTTGAAATTCGACTATTGAGTACAACCAACACCAGCAATCGTCAACTCTTCCCCATTCATTTCCGGTGTGAACATTTAACGAAGCATACTTTGCTGTTCCTGTATCAAAAACAGTTTTTTACAGCTAGTAACCATTGAAAACCGTAAAGGCTGGTTCACATCAAAATTGACGTATGCGTAAGGACGTAAGTTTTAGTAACTTATTGATGTAACTTAATGGCGTAAGTTGCCTACATTATGGCATTACGCCTCTATGAGTTCACATCAAAAACGTAAGGCAAAAGCACGTGACCGCAAATAACTAGGTGAATCAAAGTCAGCCTCATTTTTGATTGGTCACAACCTTACGTCCTTAAGTTACTGTACGTTACCAAAAAATAGAATTTGTTCTAATTTGACGTAAGTGAATTACGTCCTTACGGAGCCCTTACGTTACGTCGCTAAGTTGGATGTGAACCATTTTTCCATAACCTACTTTTCCACTTACGTCCTTACAGCATGGCGTAAGTCACTTATTACGTCGTAGATGTGAATCAGCCTTCAGGCGGCTGCACACGACTCACGTAACAAAATGTAACGTAACGTAACATAACGTAGAAAAACGTAAGGTAACGTAACGTACCATAACTTAAGGAAATTGCATGCACACAAGACTTTTCTTAAGTTTTGTTACGTTTATTATCAAGACCATTTTGTTATAAGCAGCATGTATTTCAAGGCTGTTCCATAATAACGAGTCACTTGTTATTAATCGCAAAATATTGGAACTATTGCTTCTCCGGCAAGCATTGCTGCTTGCAATCATTAGCTGACAATTGCAACTTAAAAGCATAATAAGCTTTAATAGATTTTACATGCACAATTGAAATGTTTGTGCACTTGAAGACACCATAATTTCAGAAATTGAACGCCAGGAGTTATCCTTTTTCGGAGCATCCTTATAATCCGATCTTTTAATGTCATAGAAATTAGGATGTTTCTTGATTTCTTCATTCAACTTTTCATCAAAGTCCATCTTTTTTGAGTATGTTTAGTACACAATGAATCAGAGCAGGAAATGTCGCAGTGGTTTTTTTATTACTAGCTACGTAAGGTTTCAATCAACGAAGCTGAGCAAGGTTCTTACCTTATGTTACAGGGACCTTTACGTTACGTTACGTTGCTTACGAAAAATGTGTGCATCAAAATTTTTCGTTCCGTTATGTTACGGGTAGCTTACGTCGTCCTTACGTTACTTTACGTATGTCGGCCATCGGCCTTTATAGTTTACCTCTGAAACCACAATGATAACGAGGTGGACGAATTTGACCATTTTTCAATCGATATCGACGAACCAAACCGAAATCTAATATGTAAACGTTTGTGACATCTTTTATCGTTCGACCCAACGCGCAATTTGACGGCTTTATATCTCTGTGAAGTAGACTCACGTCGTGCATGGCTCGCATCGCCTCTAACACTTGTAGACTCAATCGTAACGCTGTTGATAACGTGAAATAATGATCTGGGCAGGCTTTTCGTAATTCGGACAAATTGCAACCAACCAACTGCATGACAACGAAACTTAATTTACCAATGCAACCACTGTCTATGTAACGTACTGCGTGAATGGAATGTTGAATGCGTTTTAATACACCGACTTCGAGCGACAACCCAGGTTCATCTTCTCTTGATGCTTCAAGTTCCATCTGAAAAACAGAAACATAAAAAAGTAGTTTGTATGCCATTCGTTGTGAATTGTTTACCTTTAATGCGAACAGCTCGTTTGTTTTTTTGACTCGTACTTCAAATACCGCGCCGAATGCGCCTTGACCGAGAATTTTTCGTACTTCGTATTTTCCTTCCACGATGTCACCTTCTTTTATGATCGGAACCGGATCCTTGGTATCCTTTGCGTGTATGTCTTTTACATCAGCCATTTCTTATTTTAAAAAATTTGTTTTACTCGACCGACCAGAACAACATTAATTTGAAAAATGAACTTCATCAACGAGAGTCACGCAGCCATCGATAGACGACGGAGTACACTTTGGCACGAAATAATCATGCTTGAACATCTTAATTATGAATTTACTGATTCATAATACAGGTTATAAAAAATAGTAACCTATTTTGTTACTGTTTGCGTAAACTGAAGAAAATTCGAAACAAGCAATAAATTTTTATTTTCCAAGCAATTTCTGTGTTAGTTCGTCCACATTAATAACTAACCCTTTCTAATAATAACAATTCCTGTATTTTATAACCATTTCATATTTTCAAGAGCGAAATTCATATTGTCTTGTTGATGGGATTTCCTGGTTTATGTAGAAAGTAAAAACTTGTCCCGGAGTAGTTGGAGTATCGCTTTTGTAAGCCGAAAGAATCAACAGAAAAAACGAGAAATTTTTCACAATCTGTAAAAAATGTGTTACGATTTTATCCACCATTACACATGAACAGGACAAATATCAAGGGGTGAACATAACTAACGTTATTACCGAATGTCGCAAATTTTTTTAAGAAAGTGGAACGTTTCTTATTTTAACCCTTCTTCTTCGCATTCCAGATCGCTTTTTACGGAAAATATGCAAAATGATTGAGCCAATAATTCGCTACTTGTTTTTAAAGACTATCATTTTGAAAGCCATTTTTGCCATTTGACCGATCATTTTGAACACTGTAGTATGCAAACGAGAACAAACAATGGAAATTTTACATTTAAAAATACACGATTTTTTAAAGGTAAATTTTGTCATTATATTTTACTTCGATTCACAGCGAGCTGCACATAACTGTTTTAACGATTATAACGAATGATTTGCCATTCACTGTAACGCGAAGACAAATAAAAAAATGATTACTTTATTCTTTGTAAATTTGCGCAATTTTGGCGTTGATCCCAATTTGTTTTGAATCTTTATTAGCTATTTATCTCATTTCGAGAAAATTTGCTTGTACTATATTGAATGTTTACGCTTTTATTGATCTCATAACGCTGCACAATCGTAATTTTAATGAAATAAAATAATTTTATCAAAACGATTGATACGAAAATTTAAACGAGTTTAACATTCGATCTATACGGTGTATATTATCTTTACGCTGATTTCCTTGAAGAAAAAATGCTCAACGGAAGAAGTTCGATTTCGATTTATCAGATTTCTGTTTGAATTTTTTTGCTTTGCTTTTTTAACTCTGCACCTTTGATTGGAGCGGTTTTGTCGCTCAAGTGTTTTCATGCATAGTAGTCGGCATTAAAATTCTTTTCTTCTTCTATTGGAGCGGTTTTGATCGAAGCAGGCAACGTTAACCCTTTCCACTCGACTGTCCCACAAGGTGGGACATTTTTATTTTCTCATTCCGATCGTATGTCCCACACTGT
>JAQGBA010000320.1:0-41670 GCA_034698125.1 Prionchulus punctatus | reverse complement strand
TACTTCGATGGTCACCGCTCGTCCTACAAGCGTCCGACAAAAGTCATCCTCACCTTAATCGACTCAGTGCACACCCCTATGACGGCTACACTAGGGTGGGTGGGTGGGCAATCATCCTTGATTACCACTAATTCTTTACATTAACCCAGATTTCTAACCTCAAAAACTCAGATCACTCTTCGAAGTGAATCACAATAAAATAATAAACATTGCTTGTTCTCAAACTATTGATGATTTATTCTTTCTATCTTGATTAAAAAAACAGGTATTGCACGATATTGGATGAATTCAAATTGGGTCCACTTTAATATTTTAGCAGTTGTTCTTGCAATATGACAAAAAAACTAGATCAAACTGAATAATTCATTTAAATCAATGATAATAAAAAAAACAAACTTGATGGGCTCTGATGGAAAATAGCTGTCGCTAACTCAGTTCTTACCTCTATTAAATTAACTTAACTCAACTTATGTTTATTCGAAAAAGGAAATCGAGCTTACTTTTTTGATTTTACAGAACATTTAAAACATTTTTCTTTAATGTACTTAATTAGAGTAATTAGCTTATTTTTGAATTAATTTTTTTAATGAAGGAAAAAATGAAAAGTAAATGGTGGAATTGTTTTTTTTAATAACATTGATTTTTTACACGCACTGCACATCTTATTTTGTGGAGAAAATAATAAGAAAATAGTCGACTGTGATTAAAAAAGCTTTCGTAAATACTGTTATATAATTTTACGTTTCTCTAATTTTCTCAATTACATTTTTACTCAACGCTAAACGCGAACTCGGTTTTAATTTTAGAATTTAAAAAATGAAACAAAATTTGTTAAGTTTATTTATTTTGCGAATAAGAAATTTCTATAAAACCAAAATATACAACTTTCATGTTAAATAGGTCAAAGAAACAATCTTACATTATCGCAAATCTGAACTTACATTAGAAGTGTACAGAATTTTAATAATGAAAGATGCTAAACGCACTAAACAGTCAAACTACGAATCCATAACTTCAAGTTATTAATTATTTCCTCAATTTCAAGCCTTCTTTTCTATCCTCAATAATTTTTGCTGTTGGCGATTGATAAAAGGATTAAGATATTAAACAGGGAAGTAATTTCGACTTGTAGTTAAAATTGGCACTGAAAATCTTTTTTGGTCGGTTTGTACGCGAAAATTTTTCCACGATACAGAAAAAATTACGTTTTGAACCGACGCGATTTTCAACATAAAGCTTTTTTACTACGAACTTTGTTCACTTCAATTGAAAAATTTGCAAATAAATTTACAGTCAAGACTCTATAATCCGGGCATCTGTAGTCCGATTGTCTCTACATCCGGTCACCTTAAGTTGCGGGACGAATCATTTTAAATGTAAAATATACACTGTAATCCGGTTTCTTATGCTTCATCCGACCAGCAGAGAGAGAAAACCAATGTCAAAATTACGCAGAAATTGTGTTCTTTAATTTCTTTCTCCATTGGAAATAGTCCGGCCAAATAGAACTTTCTTCCTACTTTCTCATCAGATTTGTATTCTCAACGACCAACGAGAAAGGACAAAGGCCATTTTTTGATGAAAAATTAGTTTTCCAATGTGAAAGTTGCTCAGTTTCGCGTTTCAAGTTGTTAAAATCATTATTCTTTTCGAAACCAGACTATTCTTTTCGTGTTAACTTGAAAAGTGAAAGAAGAAATTCTCCTTTTAAATGAACCAAAAATTCTGCAGTTAATGTGTTCATTTTTAACTCAACACATGAAAAAGTACTGTTTTACTTTATAATTATGAAATTCAACAAAACTTAAATCTTATGCAAATAGTGAAAAAATTCCGATGTTTCCAACTTCCCAAATTCTACCAGATAGCTACTTTTATGAAACTAATACATGCGCCACATAAAAAATATCCCGTCGAAAAAAATCCAGAATAAGGATCACCCATTATGCGATTGATTTATGAGACTAGAGCAATATGATTTTATGATGTCTAATAAAAAAGCTAATGGTGTCCAATAAAAGTGGATAATAAATATTCGCGACGGTACAATTATTGGACGCCAAATTATTCAACGTATCGCCGCGGGACACCTGGACCCGGGTCCGATATAGTTTCGCGACTTTTGAAACAAAATTATCGCATTTTTCAAACTGTTCACATGAAAAAAGCAAGCAGATTGCACAGTTTCAGTTAATCATTAGAAATTTGCAACAACTTCGAGAAAATTAATACAAAAACATCCAAAAATACAAACGACGGAACCGGCGAAACGAACCTCGCGGGATAACTATACTGCTTTTTTATTTATACAATATAGCATCGAAATCGAAACGAACATTATTCGTTTCCTTTTTTTCTATTTCTAATAGTTAAGAAGAGAATGGATATATATCATTCGGAGCCGGGTAACAGAACGGGCGACGACCGAAATTTACGACCTCACTGAACACATCCCACGACACCAGTCCCTTTTCTTTGACCACCGGCGCAACCAACACAAACACTATTTAGACATGGGAAATGACACCTTTGAGGCCGCCGGACGTCTGGCCCATCAAATCTTCGGGAACAATGTTAGAAAAGAGAAAAGAGGGCGGAATAGAGAAAAGAGGAAGAGAAAAGGCTGCCTCTACAAGAAAAGCCATAAATCTGCCTTTATAGCTCCTGATGCGGCTCCAAATCGCTTTTGCTTGACTCAATCATCGCCCGTTTTCGTTACACAGGAATCGGTCGTCGTCGGGGCGGCGACGCGGCGAGGAGAAGCCTTCTGTCTGGCCTTTTCGCGATAGGTGTAGTCTTTTCGCTGATTAGGAGGATAAAACACATTTTTTTCGTTTCAACCGAATCGTACTGTAGCCTCGATCGGTTTTCAGAGAACGAGAGGGTGAGGGCGCGTTTCGAGCATCGTTTCCAATCGTCAGTCAGTCGGTAGACGATCCGAGTTATGTTACCAACAAGTATCGGCGTTTTTCGCCTTATCTCAAATCGAAAAGAATCTATTTTATTGCGATAAGTCCGCGTAATAAATTTTAACCCCGTACTTCGGCACATCCGACACCGTTTTGTACACAGCTCGGCGCTGCTTTTTCCTACCGAATAACCCAAACCGAGCCCGAACGTTTACCGATTTAATTCGCCGATAAGGACGTTCGCGATATTTTCTCGAAACATAACAAATCCGAACACGATATGAATCCAATTCATTTGATGAACGTTGCTCGTATCGTAAATAGTTGCTCACCAACGATCACGTTTAATCTTCGATGGAAATTCGTTTCGATTATTTTAATAATATTCTTGTTGAACCCGCCAGCTTTATCGGCTAACTGGTTGTAAGTTTTAGAAATAGAACAATATTGAAATTGAAACAAAACGTAATTTTCTACCTTTCAGATACTTGGCCATATCGGGCTTTACGCCGCCACATAATGTACATCCGCGAAGCATATATTCGGGCGTTGATAAATATTGCGCCAGTTTACCGTACTTAAATGAGAACCAGAAAAAAATATGCTCTTTTCATCCGAACGCAATGTCTAGCGTTAGTTACGGCGCCAGGGATTCTATTTTGGAATGCCAATCGCAATTTAAGTTCGAACGCTGGAATTGCACGACCAAACATACAATCAACGATACGATGTACGATTTTTTCGGAAGTACATTACGATCAGGTACGGGGGCATTTATTAGAAACATTTGGGTGCTTTTCAATTATTGTTTGAAAGACATCGATATTTGCTCTGTCGAGCTCGAATCGCTATCTTTCGAGCACGTTTCATGTTTCATCTAATTTACGGTGTTTTTCAGTGAATCGAGAAGCATCCTACCTTCACGCGATTACCGGCGCAGGATTAGTGCACGCCGTAACGAAAGCTTGCAGTCAAGGAAATTTAACCGATTGTAGTTGTGACGTGACGAAACACGGCGAAAGCCGCGATAGCAATAATAAATTCTTGTGGGGCGGTTGCTCGGATAATGTTAAATACGGTATGAAATTCAGTCGCGATTTTTTGGACAAATTCGAAAAACAGTTATTTATGACCGACAAACAAGCGCGTCATTTGGTTGTTATTCATAATCAAGAAGTTGGGCGAGATGTAAGTGATTTTTCGTCGTTAAACACCGTGAAGTTGAGTATTAAACGCGAAATCATTCTGTACCCTTGTTAAAAACTGTTAGTTTTCAAATCTTTTCAAAGGTATCAGTCTATTAAGGTTTGCTCTTGAAAATTCCGCATAACGCTTTTTTACCGACTAAGTTCAGGAAAATACATTAAATGATGAATTTCGAAATGAATTTTATTCAACGTTTTTTTGTTTTAGGCGGTATCCAATCCAAGTCGAATGCGTCGCGTTTGTCGTTGTCACGGCGTCAGCGGTTCGTGCGAATTTCGAACGTGTTGGCAACAAATGCCGAAATTCAACGAAGTCGGCGAATATCTGAAAACATTGTACGATCGTGCGGCTATTCAAGTAGCCAAACGAGCGAAACGAAAGTTGCGACGAAAGGAGAAATCCGAGCGTAAAATACCAATTCGCCACAACGAATTAGTGTTTCTCGTTAAATCGCCCAATTACTGTTTACGAGACGATGAATCGGGTATATTCGGTACGTACGGACGTGAATGCAATAAAACATCGTACGGCGCCGACAGTTGCGACATGTTGTGCTGCGGAAGAGGTTACGATACGAGAGTCGTTACAAAAACGGAACGTTGCCAATGTAAATTCGTTTGGTGTTGTTACGTGAAGTGCAAGAATTGCACGACCGAAGTTGACATTCATACGTGCAAGTGAAAAGCAAATTACTGGTCGAAACGAATCTTTTTTCGATGTATAAAACGATACGAGAGGATGCACTGAGCTTGTGCGAGTTGATTTTTCCCAAAAATGTCTCCAAATGTCGTTAATTTTTATTACTTAAAGCGCGCTTTAGTGTCCTTATTGGTACAGTTGTGCAAATTTCGTTTCTTTCGTTTTTGTTTTATGTATACCTCGTATTTTTTTTCATAATATGTCACAATAAAACACTAAATGTTGATAACATTGTGCAATTTTCTGTGTTTGTTCGTTTTGAAATAAAATGTCCGAGTATTTTCGGTAGTGTCTCGCTGCGCTTTTCGAATGAAATTTTTGTTTGAAATTTAATGAAACGCTCGCTAAATCTGTACGAGTGTGAAAACCTCCAGTCGATAAAACTTGAATCCTGACACTTCCTCCGTTGCCGCCTACAGTAATTCACAAAATTTATTGTGTTCAACTGACACGAACCGAAGTTAAATCTCTTTTCGCAAGAGTTTTATTATTCTATATGCCAACAGCAGCGGCGAATTGAAAAATTTATGGCCAAAATTCTTGTTACCAGAAAATTCTTTACTGGTGTTCGGTGCGATATTCTTTTCGATAACATTTCAGTTTTACTTCAACTTCGGTCGGACCCTCAACGACCGAATAATAATTTATTCCGACTGAGAAGAGGGGGTTTACGAGAAAAATACATAAGCTTTTTTCGAAAACAAAGACGAAAACAAAAACGTAATAAAACTATTTTCCGATCGTTTATCACGTTTTAGCTAGACGAGAAATCCGATTTTGTAACCCATGACAATGATGCAACAAGCGAGCAGCGAACTGGAAAGTTGAAACGTTTTTTTCCAATCGCAAGTTCGTTTTCAACTCGAACACAGATTTATTCAATAAATTAATTTATTTGTCAAGAAAGCAAAAACGTTATGTTTGTATTTTGCAACCTTTTCCGCTTGCGATCATTTTTCTTGTTTAATTGCGTTTTACAAATGTTTCTCGTATTGTCTTGTCGGAAGGTGGCACCATGTGTCACCCTGATGTACAAAAATGTCACGTTATGAAAAAATTACGACTGGCTTTCGAATATCAACATCGAAATTAAAAGTAATTAGATTTGTTTTATAACCCACTTCGATCCTGTACGAAAACATTTTTGAGGTCGTAAATTCTTATTTAACGGCTTGTCTTCAATCAACCAGGGTCATAAAAAGTTAATTATCCTTTTTCGACGTGAGTCTGCAACGACAATTGGAAACAAAACAATTCAACAATTTTATTAAAATAAAAAAAACTTGACCAATTCCAACGATTAATTTATTATGAAAAATGTTAAGCTCACCAGAAAGTAACCGATCAGAATTAAAACTACACCAAAAAATAAATTGAAAAAATACATAGAAAATAACAAAAAAAAACATATCAAATCACTTTCAACTGCTTTCCAACTGAAATGAAAGCATCAACGCACGTGTCGATGTCCTGATCCGAATGAGCAGCGGAAATCTGAACGCGAATTCTTGCTTTTCCTTTTGGCACCACTGGAAAACTGAATCCGATCACATAAATTCCTTTTTCAAGCATCAACTCAGCAAATTGGGAAGCTAATCTGAACAAAGCACAGAAACATTGTTTGGGTCGGTTTTTATCAATAAAGTCAGAAATACCTCGCATCTCCGAGCATAACTGGGCAAATTGGATGTTCGCCGTTTCCGACGACGTTGAACCCAGCTGAGCCCATTTTAGAACGAAATCGTTTCACTTTCGCTAGCAACGATTCAGCGTAATGAGAACTTGCCGTTAACATATCGAAAAAACGCAAATTAAACTTTAAAAAAGGCGATATCATAATCAATTCTTGAATCAGAAATCCTTACCGATCACTTTCGCGGACGATCCAACGACGGCAGGAGCCAATGAATTGGAAAATAAATATGGTCTCGAACGTTGGCGTAACAGGTCGATTACTGGTTTCGGGCCAGTTGTATAACCACCCATCGCACCACCGAGAGCCTTGCCGAGTGTTGAATTAATTAAATCAATTTTACCGTTTAAATCTGAAAAATTACCCTTGAATGCGAAACGAAAAATCGTAGCAGTTGAATTCGTTTATGGTTTACTAAAATACTCTTCAGTGCCACGGCCAGTCTTTCCGAAGAAGCCAGTCGAATGACATTCATCGATGAAAATCATCGCTTTGTATTTTTCAGCCAAGTCGCAAATGGTGTTCAAAGGCGCAACATCGCCGTCCATACTGAAAACTCCATCGGTGACGATTAAACGTCTTCGTTTATCTTTAAAAAATGTTTAAATATTGCAAATTATTAACGATTTCATGATTTAATAGCAGATTTAGAAGACGAGTATGAAGAAAAATCACCCATACAAACGTTTTTACGCTGGAGAGTATACGTTACACGAGTAAAAGACGATTTAGCAAGGTACAGTAGATAACAAGTGCAAAAACCTTTCGTTTGGATCAGTTTCTCTTCCAAATCTTTCATATCCAAGTGCTTGTAACGATGCTTTTCCGTTTTACAAAGTCGAATGCCATCGATTATCGATGCGTGATTCAATTCGTCAGATATAACGGTGTCATTAGCACCTCAACATAAATATTCGTAAGTTATTTGGTATTTGCAACGATAACTGTTCAGTACCCAAAAGGACTTCGAATATGCCAGCATTGGCGTCAAAACAAGCCGCGTATAGAATCGCGTCTTCTCGACCGTGAAACGCGGCGATTTTCTTCTCCAACTGCCTGAAACGACGCTAATACGTAAAACTAAAGTAAGAACATCGAATTGACCCACCTATGAATGTCTTGGGTGCCGCATATAAATCGAACTGAACTCAAACCGGCCCCGTGCGATTCCAAGACGCTTTTTCCGGCGGCTATGACGTCTGGATGGCTGCTGAGGCCCAAATAATTATTAGCGCAAAAATTCAACAATTGACCCTTTCGATTTTCAACATTGATGTGAACCCCTTGACGGCTGGTGATAACCCGCTCTCTTTTGTACGTCCCAGCATCCTGAAATTGCGATTTTCAACCAAATTGAAAACACCACTTTGTGAAACAAGATAAATTCTGTAATGACCTCAATTGTCTTCAATTCATCGTTAATCTCGCGAAGTAATTGAACTTGCGATGAAGTAAATCGTTTCGAAAAGGCATAAATTGGACGTCGTAAGATATAAGCAGCCATACTATCCGAAAATAAGCTTATTACAAAGGAAAGATTGAAAGTTAAACTAAAGGGTACAAAAATGAATTCACATTTACAAATTTCGAATGCAGCAAATCGACAATACTCAAAGGAAAATCATTTTATTTTTCGTGAAACGAAAAATTATCATCATCAACAATTCAAAAATACAAATCGAAATCAGAAAACTGTTCTAAACAGGCACATATTCTTCGATTTCTGACACAGGACAGTTCTTTGATACTTTGCATTTTGTGTCAGTTGGCATTTTTAAACGAAACTTTTTCGCCTTTCGCTCGTTTGAATCTTCGTCTTGTTCACTGTTGGAATCAGTAGACGAAAAATCGGATTCCCCAGAACTGCTAGCATTGCTGTCGTATTGAAACAATGCCAAATCCTTCAAAAATAAAAAATGTTCAGAAAGCATAAGCTAGCTAATGAGAAGAGAAACGCCAAAAAATGTACAGTTGACATTTCAAAATTCAAACAGAAGCTAACCATTTTAACAATGGGTTTTTCATAAATAGTTTCTTCGTCGCTTTCCTCTCCACTACTGCCCGCATGTTGGTCAAGATCAACGTCAAAACCAGTGGAAATATTTTCGGTGCTAAGTTTATCGTTTGCTTCGTTCAACTGAGGTAGGAACGCTTTCACTCTGTTCAATACTAAAAAAGTGCAAAGATTCATTCATTATGTTGCAAAAAAACAATGTAACAAGAATGACTCTTTACCTCCACTAGTTTCAACTCGATGAGTGATTTTTTGATGAGATTGTGGAGCCTCATTTGGCTTTATAAGTAGCATTTCTAAAAACAAGAACCTCCAGTTTCAACCAAAAAATGGAACAATTTTTAAACAAAATAAAAAAAAATAAAAAACAAAACCTTTTAATTTTTCGCTTCGATCCATTTCGGTCGTAAAGTACGAGACTAAAAAACCTCGCGTGAAAAAATTACGTATCGAAGTTAGACAATGTAATCGAATTTAAAAAAAGGTATCTGATCAAATAAATGAAACGTATTAAGATAAAAAGTTTTTTATTGAATTTTAACAAGCAACAACAACGAAGGATGAATTAAAATCTGGAAACAAACAAAAAAAACGACAACGAAGATTCAACCGCAATAAAGTGATCACTCAGTTTAGCACGGATGATGGCTGAATGAGCAAAAAATGGTCCCTGAATCAAGGAAACGCGAATAAACCGGGCTACAACATAACAAAAACGAAAAAATAAAACAAATGTAAAATCTCCATGTAACCCGCAAAGTATTTTAATCCACATCAGGAAAATCCGCATCGCTGTCGTAATCCCAATCGGGGGCAGCATCTAAATCCAGCATTTCCGGGGTTACGCGTCGCCTTTTTTCTTTCATGTATTCCAAAATGTATGCTTCGTTTCGCGAATGATCTTTGATTTTCAGGCTATCGCCCACATCGCCAATCGGCAAATAATCTTTGAATAAAAGCGTATGATCGACGAACAGGCGAAGCATCAACCGAATTTCACAATAGGTAACACCGGAAAATTTCGTGTAAAATTTGAATCTCTTTTTAAATCCGTTACCGTTGCAAATCATTCTAATCAACGACTGGCCAGTGACGGATTTGCAATACGAAACATTCAACGATGAAAGTTCCGTGCAATTGTCGAATAAATGCGCCAACGACCCGTCGTTGATGTACCAACAATTAATGAATCCCAAACTTTCCAAATCTGTACAAAATAAGAAACACTTATCGTGAAAAGTAATGTAAAAGGGTCGAAAAGTGAAACATGAAAAAATGTACTCGTAAATGCATTCGCGATAATGTTCACGGTTTGGAAAGAAGCAACACTGTTTATGAGGCATAATTTTCTCAAACATGGCACTTTCTGGCCGAAATGAGCTAATCCTTCGTTCAAGACATCTTCTTTCAACTGACTGAGCATCAAGGAGAACGTTTTTAGATTTATGCAAAATCCAACAGCTTTGAAGAGCATCGGTCTTGCGCAAAAGAATCGTTGATTATCGGAACTCAAATAAAGCACGAGTGTCGTCAACGAGTGACTTGCACCAGTAATTAAAGAGCTCAATTTTGAGCACCTAGAAATTAGAATCACAAAAAAAACCAAAATAAACCAATATTTTTGTTTTACTTACGTGATAACTTCCCCGTCTTCGGATTCGACTTGATTATATTTCATTTTTTGCTCGACGGACTGCGGATTGAATAACTGACGAGAAAACAATTCGCGTTCCGGTGGAAATGCCGTTACGCTTTTTCGAGCTACTTGCGGCGTTTGCCGGCGAGGAGTTAATATTTTCCGTTTATTCGACATTTTCGCATCTGGAAAGCGCAAAATTTTAACGAAATTCACTTCCAAAGATGTTTATTTTCGAAACCTGCGCAACAAGAACCGAGAGACGACCGATATTCGCAACAAAATTTGATTTTAACGTGTCGAAATGGCGCACACGTTTTTCTATCATATTTTGAAAATAGATTGAATCAGAATATTAATGTACAAATGGAATCGAATTCATCAAACTAATTGAAAACATAAACCTTCGTGGCCCCAAAAGGGCAAAAATCAAAAATCACGAATTTTCGAATATATATTCCGAATATATTATGCTTCGCCAAGCAATTAACAAATATCGTTTCTTTTTCAACTTTCTACAATAATGAATCAAATGCAAAAACAAAACATAAATTAATGTTTAGTTTGGTTTGCTGTAATTTTTGTAATATTAACCCTGATAAAATATTTTAAATGTTTCCCAAGTGAAAACAATGACATTTTTTAAAAACTTCGAAAAACTTTTAACAAATCCAAACGTGTTCTTTGAAATATTTGCTTTTTAAAAAGCTGGACAGATTGATGAAAATTAATTACTCAAATACCCAAAATCAATTTGACCTGGGCTGAGTTGCACCAAATATTACAAGTTACAGGTTACATGTTACAAGTTTACAAGGAAAAGTTTACAGGGGCTGTAAAGGTCTGTTGCACCAAACAATTGTATTACTAGTATCTGTATAACAGGAGTTGTAGACTGGTGTAGATTTTGTATATTATAGTGACTGCTGAATTTTATTTTGAGCAAGCTAAATCGAAATGTCTTGAGTAAATTCGGATCAACGTAAACTTTTGCTCTTGAATAGAATTTTTTTTTCAAAGATAGTCTGTTTGGAGCTTTTAGGTTAAAAAATGGACCAACATTTTCCTCTATGCAAAAGCATTGGATTTAGTTTTCCTCCAACGGCCGACTATTCTTATCATCGCGATACCACATGGCAGAATATTTGAAAAACGGCAATGGCTAACGAGGGAAGTACTTTAGGTGAAACTCGAGTTATGCGAAATGATGTGGTGCAAAAGATAGTACACCTATGGGTTACTGTAGGCAATTTCGGTAACTTTTGCCCGAATTCACTTGCTGACCTCTGATTGACCCGAGAAAAATAAAAAATTTTCAAAATTAGCGCTTTTTAAGAGTGGGTCAGCGCATTGTTCGTAATTGTTCGTAATCAATTCGTAATTGTTCCTAATTGTTCATAATCAATTCATACAATTTCAATTAGGAACAATTACGAATTGATTACGAACAATTACGAATTGATTACGAGCAATTACGAATTCATTACGAACAATTACGAACAATGCGCTGATCCACTCTTAAAAAGCGCTAATTTTGAAAATTTTTTATTTTTCTCGGGTCAATCAGAGGTCAGCAAGTGAATTCGGGCAAAAGTTACCGAAATTGCCTACAGTAACCCATAGGTGTACTATCTTTTGCACCACATCATTTCGCATAACTCGAGTTGCACCTAAAGTACTTCCCTCGTAAGTATGATAAATAACGAAAAACCGGAGAAAAAGGTGGCGAAGATAGGAAATTAACTGAAGTTGACAACAAAGTTTTAGACATTATCGGAAGAGGATCGCCGGCTCTCGTCGGATTAAACGTTAATGAAAGCTATGCGAAAGAAAAAAAATTCAACTGTTAAAGAAGTTCTTGTTCAGCAAGAACTAGATGCTCCATCCAGTCAAAAATCATTTGGTGGAAGAACTTCCACCAACGAAACGCTACCACTATGACATCAAGAAAGCAATGAAGTCCGCAAGAGTTGAACAAGAAGGTCTATCCGACCCTGAAACAAAAGCGCAGTTGCAACTAAAATATTTGAAACTAAAAAAAGGCCAAATTGGAACAAGATTTGAGAATCGGTGCCTTGAATGAACAAAAGACTCAACTCGAAATTAGATTGCTTGAAAAAAACTCGGCTTAGTCCGTCAACCAGTCGAATTCTACGAAAACAGCGCTAATTTGAGTCTGTCAGATTTGCAAGATTTTACTCCTCGATCGCGCACTACTCCACCTATGACATATTCCGAACAGTTTAACATTTCCGATTATATCCAACATTGAATACAAGGGGTACTTGTTATGCAAAACTTTATTGGCGAAAAGTGTTGATTAAAATTTGACGACGAGCGTTTCTATTGTTTTCACCTTGTCTAATTATTTCACCTTCGTCTTCCTCCTCATTGTCATCATTCAAATCTTCATCTTCATCAACAGTGACCAAAAGGTTGTGTAAGATACAACATGCTTTCACGATCTCTGCACAAAATTCGGGATCAAATCGTAAAAAATGTAAGCATGCAAAGCGTTTTTTTGAAATTTCAAATGAACGTTCAATAATTCCACGAGTTTTTTTGTGAGATTTGTTGAAACGTTTCTCAGCGTCGGTCATGTCACCACCGGGTTTTAACAGTGGAGTAATAAGCCATTTTAAGTTTGGGTAACCAGACTCTTCGAGTAACACGGACTCATTTATTGGTCTCCAACCGTTTTTGAACATGTTTTGGAGAGAACTATTTCTCAGAACTCTCGAATCATTCACAGAACTGGGGCCATTTTGAGTTAACATAATAAAATTTGTAATCTGGTCCACAAACCATCATACAGTTTAGCTAATGTACACTTTTTCCGTTGATAAATTGAGGTTCGTTCACACTCGGCGTTTTAATTGGTATATGTGTATCATCGACACAACCAATAGCACAAGGCATCGCAGCAATTCGATAAAAGTTGTTCGCAACTAATGCAACTTTTGCCGGAAATTTAATGATATCATCAAAATAGAAATCATTGATTCCTGTTATAACACGGTGAAGCGTTCGCGAAACGGTAGATTTATCCATGAGCATCACCAACGACTTGCATGAACGAATTCGACGCTAAATATCTTATAGAAATCAGCAATTGTTCCTTTGGCGAAAAGTATAATTGCGATCCGAATCATGTTGAAGTAGTCTACCTATTTCTTCAATTATTTTATTAATTCCTTAGGAATCGAAACGAAATCGATCAACAAAATTTTCTAAGTCAAAATTTACTTGAGGACGAACGAGCCTCGAACGAGGAACTAATTGTTCATCACAGTCGCTATCACTATCACTGAACACATTCAATTTAACACTTGAATTAATACAAATTAAATAACTTGTAATAACATTATTGGCCCGAAACAGTCTTGTAAAAATTAGTCTATAGATTTTGCCTGTAGTACAGCTTGAAATTTGTGGTGCAACCGTCACTTGTAGAAGTCGCCTCTACAACTGTACAGTAGCCTGTAGACTGGTTCCTGTAACTTGTAAATTGGTCCGCTTGTAACAAATTTGGTGCAACTCGGTTTCCAGTAAACTTGTAGACTGTAAACCTGTATATGGGTTACAATTCTTTGGTGCAAGTCGGCCCTGGTGGTGAGTCGTTTTGAAACTAAAAATCTCTTCGTGAATCGTCTGTTGTCTGCATTGTCGTCTGCTGCAGCACGAATTCGTTTAAAAATAAGCGCCAAATGGAAACCGAAAATTTTCTGTGTTTTCTGAGTTTTTTTTTTTGAGATCGTCGGTTAGTCGTTTTAAAATGTCTGAAGAATTTGAAAAAGGTTTGGTTTGCAATTTTAGCTGAAATGCCTCTAATTTGAACATAAAAATGTTTTGTTGTAGGTGATGACGACGCTTTGAACGATTTATTAATGGCTATGGACGAAATTTCTCAAACCACGGAAGACGATCGCGATTCGAAAAATAGCCCGGTTGAAACTTCGCCGAACGAATCGTCAGTTAACGAAACGTTATATACTAGCGCGTTTGCTGATCAAACTTGGCTCGATACCAAAACGGATGAAGGAAGTCCAAAATCTGAAAATTTTTGTTGTAATTTCTTTATTCATTTACTATATTCTATTTTCATTTCGCTTTATTCTATTTTCTTAATTGACCAATTTCTTCAAGCTCGAGAACAACTTTTATCCGATTTGGACAACGATAACGACGACGATTTGACACCCGTTGGAACTCCAGTTTCTCAAATTGCTACCGATAGTAAACTCGAAAGTATTATTTTTCGATCGACCGACCATTTTTTGATCCTTTTTTATCCTTAAATTTTTTTCGTTTTAAGGAGAAATTATTTTATTGAGAAGTCGCGTAGAAAGTTTGCAAAAAGAATTATCGCAAAAAGAACAAATCAATTCGTCGGCCGAAAGCTCTCGTAGAGTTGCCGCCTGTAATTCTAGTTTGGTCCAAATTAGTGTCTTAAGATTTTATTCTTTTTGGTTTGTTTTAGTGCAAAATTTACTCCACGATTCTGCTAAAACTACGCCCAATTTGTCGGTTGATCTACCGTTGCCGAAATTGTCCGATCCTACGTTCAGCGATCACGATTTCGATTACAATTTGGTAAGTTCAGGAAATAAACCGAAACGAGTAGCAATGGAATCGAAAAGCGATATAAAGGCTTCAAAAGGTGCCAGGTTTTTTACAACTAAGATCTTTTGAATGTCGGAATTATGTTTCTTTTTCAGACCTTTCGTACAAACTTCGTCGCAGCATTTCGCTCAATACTGTTCATCACGAGACTAAAACTAATTCAAAATCGGCTTCAAGCGTTTCTTCGTACGATCCATTTTTTGGAATATGCGCGAAGTGCAATTTTTAGTTATTTCTACGTTTCAAAATATAATGCACTATTTGTTCATTTTCTTCAATAGCAACCCGTCAATTTCGTCTGCGACGTTTCAAGCGTACGTCGGCGACCGAAAAAAGGTTCGTTTGAGTCAATTAGCATCCGAAAAGAAAATCACATGGGACGATTGGGTAACAATGGCGGTTTTGATTGAGAAATCACCTCGCAAGAGAAGCACCAAGGTTAGTCGTAACGCTTCTTTGATATTTTTTCTTAAGTTTTCTTATGAATTTTTGACAAAAGTTGTTTCACTTCATTTAGGGCAACGATTACGTAATCTGGAAATTGAGCGATATGCGCGATTGCAATCAATTGGTGCGCGTTTTTCTGTTCGGTGACGATTGCATAAATAAATTATTCAAACTCAGTTGTGGATCCGTTTTGGCGTTGTTAAACGCTTCACCGATGCCTAAACAAGACAATTCCGAAAAGGTTCATAGCTTATTTTTATTCTAAGTAATGTTATGGGTTTTTCGAACGAAACGTGTTTAGGATGATTTGTTTACGTTAAAGATCGAAAACGCTCAAAAAGTTTTAGAAATTGGTTCCTGTCCTGATTTCGCGTTTTGTAAGGGAATCCGAAAAACCGACGGAAAACGGTGTACAAATGTTATCAACAAGTAAGAAAAATCTTATTTATAAACTCGTTTTGATTGATTGAGGCTAATTTTTGATTTCTTAGATCTGTTTCGGAATTTTGCGACTTTCACGTCATGTCGCAGTATAAAAAGTTGGCTTCGAAACGCGGCGAATTTCAATCTAGTTTCAATAAACCGCCGAAATCTTACGAAAAAAAGATCTGTGGCAATTCGGGTTTAACTACTGTCAAGATATTTCCTGTTTCGCAAAAGTCGTCGTCAACTTCCAAGTAGTGACCGGTATTGTTACGAAAATAGTTGATTGTTTGTGAATCCTTAATTCATTCAAGAAAAAATCAAACCGTTGATTTGTTGAAACAAATTTCGACCCCGCAAAGTTCAGTTGTCAAGAAAACAAGTGGTGCCGACCACGATTCAGAAGCATCTGAAGTCGATATGGACAACGATAACAAAAGATCGACAACTAAATGTGACAGTTTCGTTGATTTATTACGCCGTCCGACAGTTGGTACGAGGAATTTACTGAAACAAATTAGTCATCCGAATTTGCACATGGATGATAGCTCCAAGAAACCTGTTTGTGCACCTTCTGGTCGTCAATTTTTGTCATCTTTCGCTCCTAAATCGTCTGTTTCGGTGAACAGTACTGATTTAGCTAAGGTAGAAAACGAAACATTTGCTTTGCTTTTTTTCGCAATCAATTTTGATTTGAAGGCGCGAGCAGTTGCGACCATAAAAAAGAAAATTGGAACCGTCGTTTTGCCCAAGGAAGGCCCAAATAATTTGTGTAAGAGACCACCCGTTAAAACGACGAAGTCGTCCGCTTCGACTGAAAATTTTCTCGAAGGTATTTCGTTTGAAAAACTTATCTTTTGGATGTTATTCAGACACTGTTTCAAGTCTTTATTTGCAGATAGGAGCCCGGATAAGAAACGCCAGAAATTGGGCGATATTGCCATCAACAAAGAAAAATTGGAAAGCTTGCTTGCTAAAAAATCGAATCACGACGATCTTGTTGCTCAAGTGAAAACTTTAAATAGAGTTTATGATTTTGAAATCTGTCCATATAATTTTTTGTTTTCAATTTGAGGACGATTTGGAGAAAGAAGAAATGTATTTCAAAATCATGGAATCGAAAGAGAAAATTGAACAACGAGCAACAGAAATGATGGAAATAAAGAATTGCCGAGTCGTCACGTGCAAAACTGTAATTCTTGTCTCATTTGTTTTTCATCGGTAGCAATTTGTATCTAAATCTAGTTCTTTTTGGTTCAGTGCGATTACACTTGGCACGCCCAATCGGACGCGTGTAAAAAATTCGACCACAAAGTTTTGTGGCATAACGCAGAGAAAAAGTTTTTCAAATGCAAACAGTGCAAAAAACGAACGGTGGCTTACGGTAAATATCCGTCGAAGCCTTGCGACGGATGCAAATCAACTGCTTATGAACGAGTAGCCATGAAAGATGTATGTTTCATTTCATACGATTCATGGTCGTTTTTAGCTACATTTATATTTCTAAAATTCTTTCCTTCTTAGGAACGGCGTGGTCCGAAACTAATCAACGAACAGCTTAAAATTCGTGGTGACGAAGAAACCTTTTTAACTTAACTCTGTTTAATACTTGTACATACAGTGAATCGTGTTTTATTTTCGAGCCTCTTTCGTTTGTTATTGTTGAACGATTTTGTCAGTGTTTTTTAGTAGTATTCGCCTATTTTTGATTTGAAAATAAAAGTTGTACATTATTCTTTGGTACTGTACCGTCAATATCGATTGACGATTGATCAAGATTTTTTGTTCATTGCGAAAAGTAGTTCCATATTTGGTGAATTCGCTTATGTTTCTCGTTTTTGCGCAACAATGAATGTCAACGGGGCTGTTGAAAAGCCAAAATTTTATGATTTGTGTTCCGCAAGCGGTTTGACAGATTTCACTTGGGAGGACAAATATACGGAGATTTTCGAGGAATATTTGGAAACGAAAAGTCGATCGACTCAAAATCGAGCAACGCAAACCGACGTTACCGTGGATAATAGAATCGAAATCGATGTCGCTTACATAACAAATATGTACAAAGAAGCTGAACTAAAAAGCATCGAAACAATTCTCTGCTTTAATCGACTGTTTTCGAATAAATAATCTTGTGTATTGTATGCGAAATTCGTTTGTTAGTAGTCTGAAAAAAGGATGTACAGTTACTGTTCGTATTTCGTCAAAAGGAAAGACGAAAATCGTTATGAAGAAATTTTCTGAAGGTCTGGCAAACATGAAACTAAAAAAGGTGATTAAAATGCAGTCGCACCTTTTCTTAAAATGTAAAAATTTATGCTAATTAGCTCCTGGAAAAGTTTCCAACTGGAACAAAAAAGTTGCACGTTTAGCAAAAATTACAACACGAAATGTCTGCACTAATTAGATGCGGACAATTAAATGGTGTTCAAATTTCTCATTCCAATTGTTACAAGTTTCAAGAATAGCTAATTAATTAAAGGAAATATAATCGAAGTTTCGTTCTTTAAAAAACTTGCTTCGTTTGACATGTTTCTATGTCATTTCCTGTCCTGTTCAACATCTTCGGCTGTCGTCTTGGGATTAGTTAGGAGCATAACTCAATGAAGCTTTCGTTATGAAATCCGAACAGGATATCCACGAAATTTTCAATGATTCTTCTTCATCTGTAAACAATGCAACGGACCATCATCAAACAGCAGAAATTGTCCTCGAAAATATTCTTGTCGGTGTAATTTATTTAAGCATCAGCCTTTTTTATTTGGGCCCTTACATCATGTGCATGCTTCTCATTTATACCGATAAAAAGCTGATAAGTAAACCGTATTATCTCATCGTGGTCAACATGGGATTAACGGATATCATTCAATTGCTCTTTAACGGAATGACGGCCGGCGTTTTTACAATATGCGCAGATTCGATAACGTTTTGGTTGAATAAATTCGTCGGCGGACTCATGAATTTCTGTTGGGTTATGTACTGTTTTTTGGCACACTTATTGGCTCTGAATAGATTCGTTAATCTCTTTTGGCCGATGCACGTTAACGTCGTGTTTTCGTTAAGGAACACGAAAATTCTTATCGCATTCATTTGGATATACGGATTATCGTGGTTCACCGCTTACATGTGCCCGGAATTTAACCTTATTTACCTTCCTGAGACGTATAATTGGGACTACGACGAAACGAAAGCGTCGAGAATCGGATGGTTAGTTGAACTTGTCAACGATTCGTTTCATGCCGTTTTGATGGTGATTTGGTACACTTTAATATTCCTAAAACTGAAATTTCGGGTACAAATTTTGCCTTCCGTTACATTTTTCTCTTTTCCCCAAATGACTTCATCTTGAAGTGCGAAAGCTGAGTTTCGTCGTTGTTATCTGGTCTAAATGAAATTCGTATGTATTTTCAGTCTCACGTCACCGGAGCTCATCACGTAGAAGATAAAAAAGAACTGAAAGTTTTGCTCCAATCGTTTCTAGTTTGTCTCATGGTAATACTGACGATCGTCGGATTTTTCGCCGTACCAGCTTTGGATAATAAATGGGCGACGTTTTCGTCGAATATTATCTGGCTGGCTTGCGCGGGAAACAATGCCGTCGTCTATTACGTGTTCAATAGGTGCAATTTTTCGTTTGACGAGATTTTCTTACTGTGTTCCTGTTTTAATCGTGTTCATGCTTTCAAATTTTTCATTCAAATTTACATTCGAATTTTCAGCTCTATTCGAAAGAAAGCAATTAATATTATACGCTGCAAGAAGTCTTCAAATGATACTAACATGGCTACATGTGCGGCTGTTTTTCAAGCGTCTCGACTAGAAGATAGAAGAAAGTCCCGTGTGGATGAAAACGACAACGATGTCAACGATTCGGCGATCAAAAAATCAACTAATACAACCCAAGACACGTCAAATTCTGACCGTTCTAAATCTTTGGTTGATCGTTACGAGAAACGTCGTGCTTCGTCTTTGTTACCCTCATTACCCGTCGTTACGATAGCTCATCCGTTTTATAACGATCAAAATTTTAGTTCAAACAACTTTCTGTAGCTATGTTGTATGACATTTTTATCATCTTAACAAAATTTGTGAGAACAAGACAAAAAAATCTACGTTCGATTCTCCTTTGTTGTGCGTTATATTTGGAATTTTACATTATAAATTCTCAGGAGAGGCTAAACATTTTATTAATTGGAATTCGAGTCTTTAACGAATGAACATTGTTAACAATAATTGGCTCCTAACGTTTTCGAAAGGACTAAAATTACATTAAATTTTTCATCAAAATTGACCAAAACGAGAACCAGCAGGTTATGAAATTTCTCTCGAGAGGGTCGGTTGATAAAATCATGTAGTTTACATGAGTTACGAGAGTAGGATGAGGAAATTTCTTTCGTTTTTCATTCGACTCGTACCAGTTTTTGAGTGAAATTTTATGGTTGAGGGGCGTAAAAATGATGCGAATATTTTTCGATTATCGAGACGCGAATTCGACGAAAATTCTTTCAGGAGCGTATTCGGAAAATTGCATAGTGGGGATAATTTACGTTTTACTGAGTTTGTTTTATTTCCTCCCGTACGTTTTATGTATGCAAATAATATATTCCGATAAAAAACTAATGAATAAATCATATTATGTCATCGTCTTTCATATGGGAGTCACTGATTTGATTCAGTTGATATTCAATGGTATGGTAGGCGGACTATTCACGATATTCGGCGGCAGTGGTCATTTTTGGTTGAATAAAATTGTTGGCGGTTTAATGAACTTTTGTTGGGTGATTTATTGTTTTTTGGCTCACGTGTTGGCACTGAATAGATTTTTTCACGTCTATTGGCCGTTGGATATGAATTTCGTATTTTCAATGCGCAATACGAAAATATTAATCGTTCTCATTTGGATTTACGGATTCGCGTGGCTGGCGGCGTACATGTGTCCGCAAATCAGCGTATTGTACTTTTTGAATACGTACAGTTGGGATTACGATAGGACTGAAGCGTCGAGAATCGCATGGACGGTGGAATTGGTCAACGACTGTTTACACGCCGGCGCCATGGTTTTGTGGTACATTTTGATTTTCGTAAAATTGAAGATCAAAGTAATTTCAATGCGTCTTAGGTTACAAACAAGAACACAAAACTTGCACCAACTGTGTGAACTACAACATTTCTGACCGAACGATAAATTAATGTGACCGTAACTTTTTTCGTTTAGTTTACTCAGCTGAGCAGCGTACAAACGAATGAGGATCGGAAAGAAATGCGAGTATTAATTCAAGCGTTTCTCGTTTGTTTCATGGTCATTTTGACCGTCATCGGATTCTTCGCAATACCGATTATCGTACCGAATCGTTGGGCGACGTTCACTTCAAATCTTGCTTGGTTGACTTGCGCCGGAAATAACGCTTTTGTTTATTATACGTTTAACAGGTAAAAAATGCAAACACAAAATAAACTTTTTAAACAAATTTTAAAACTAATTCCATAAATAAAAGTCATTCGGGAGTTAATTAACAACCGTATTTTAGCTCCATCCGACGACGAGCTTTGAATTTCATTGGTTGTAATTCGCAATCGGCCAACAACAATAATCAATTGGAATGGGAATACGCCAGGAGACGAACACGAAATTCGTCCATTTCACCTGAGAAGTGGCCTGGATTATAATAAGTTGAAATATTTTTTCAGATTGTTTTTGTTCTTCCTTTCGAACTTTTTTTTTTGCAACTGGATTTGGTTTTTACCCGAAAAACTTTCCCACTTGTATTCTAAATCCCTTTGTTTTTTGTATATATTTGTTTTACGGGTCGAAACATATATTTTCGACTCTTTTCGAGGGGTACTGACTTCCTTGTGTACATATATATACAAGTTGTATTTTTATTTGTGATATTTTGGCAAAAAGCTGGAGCTTAATTTTTCCCGATAAAACAATTTCTTCGTTGATGACGTTCAAAAATAGTCATAGAAACAAACAAAGTAGAAAAACAATTAAACTCGTATTGTCCATAAATTCAACGCCATCATCACCGTTTATTAAATTCACGAATTCTTGGCACGCTTGCAATACGAACAATACATTCACAAAATCACTTTTATTCATACAGTTGTAAGCTGTTTATTTTTCACGGTTTTGTTTTTCGACGTATTGTTCCGAAAAAAACAAATATCGATGTAATTCCGTAAAAACTGATTAGACAGAGAAGCAGCTGAGAGTAATTATTTTTTTGTACTAAATTCTGCACTACAATTGGTAATTTATTGCACCTACGAAAAAATTGCGAAAAAGTTTTTGTCAGCTATTCAAACGTAGAGAATTCATATTCGTCAAATTAATTTTTACTTCTAAGAGAATATGACAGTTGTTACTTAATTTTTTTCCTTCTGAGAATGTTTTCCGAAATAAACAATCGCTACACATCTGGACTTACGTCAAAAGCAAATCATCTCGGTTCAAAAAATCACCACTTTAAGTCTCGAACCCGAACAAAATTCGTCGCTAAAATCGGTCGAATCATGGCAGAAATAAATTCATCCACAGTGGATAACAGTTCCGGGCATGTCGCAACCACTGAAGAAATAATAGTTGGAACTATTTATTTGTCAATTAGTATTGTGTATTGCGTACCGTACATCTTAACAATGTTCCTGATTGCGACCGATAAAAAAATGATGAAAATGCCCTACTATCACGTTGTGGTTCATATGGGCATTACTGACATCATACAATTGGTATTCAACGGCGCTGCATCGGGAATATTTACGTTACTCGGCGGAACGGAAAATTTCTGGGTAAACAAAGGTATCGGCGGATTTATGAACTTTTGTTGGGTTATATACTGTTTCTTGGCGCACGTACTAGCCTTCAATCGTTTCGTAAATATATTCTGGCCGTTGCATATACATATCATTTTTTCGATGAGAAACACAAAAATACTTATCGCATTCATATGGATTTACGGTTTCGCGTGGCTAGCGGCTTACATGAGTCCAGGATTTAATCTGATCTACTTCGTCGACGGATACAATTGGGATTACGATTTCAACGAAATATCTCGAACGGCTTGGTTGGTGGAACTGATCAGCGACAGTATCCACGGCGGATGCATGGTGATTTGGTACATTTGCATTTTCATAAAACTAAAAATGAAGGTATTACAAAATTTACATGTGACTAATATTGCAAAATCTCGTTCTTATTTTGTGCTCATTTAGCTGAATCAAATTAGCAGTACATCGAGCTTGAACGAGCAGAAAAAAGAACTGAAAGTTTTGATGCAAGCTTTTATGTTGTGCATTATGGTAATTTTGACCATCATCGGATTCTTCGCCATACCAGAGCTGACTCCGAGTCGATGGGCTAAATTTGCATCGAATATAATTTGGCTTGGATGCGCTGGAAATAACGCCATGATCTACATAATTTTCAACAGGTAAAAGCGCGAATGCAAAAAAAGCATGGAAAACAATGACTTTTTAACCAGACTGCTTGTTTTAGTACCGTGCAAAGCAACTTTAGAAGACTGTGTGGTTGTCGTAAAAAAGACGAGGATGGAACGAAGATGGAACATTCACGACCAACAACTCTCGCCAGGAGTGGTAGGGTTACGTCTACTCATTAGAATTTACATTAAAAAAAACATTTTCTTTTCTCGTTGGTCAACTACAGAATACGCGTGTCAATACGATTCATATATTTGTCATTTATTATAATAGAAAATATAACGAACAAATATATATCGCAATCCATAATCGTCAAAAAAATAAGAAACGTTTTAAAAATATACACGGTTCAATATATTTCAACAACAAAAAACTCGTTTAATATTGTGAAATGGAATGTATTTGAGAGGAACAAAGAAAAATAATCATAAAGTTTTCGATAAAAAAAAATAATGGAATACAAAAATTTTCGACCCATGAAACAAAGCGATTTTCATACGAATTCATCTTCTTCTAGTTTCAAGCCCGGGTAAAACAAGATTGGAATTGATTTGACTGGAAACACAGCGCAAAATTCGAAACAAAAACTTGCACAAGAACACGCATAACCAAGGTACTTTCTGAATTACTCAACATTGGCACCATTTAAAGTCAACATGGTACAATATTATTTAACATGGAATGTAGGTGGCCCTTTCACTATTTTTTGTATAATATAATAACGAAACAAGTTTTACGCCTATTCTCAACCTTGAAACACCCGTACACGAAGTCAAAGCGAGCGCGAATTAAAAACATAAAGAAGAAAGAACAATTAAAAAACAGTAACAAACAACAAAAAATATACAAAACTGGAGTCGGAATGAGAGGAATATAACATGAACAAATTTTCTTATATACATGGAATTATTTCGAATTGGAGATGAAATAAAGTAAATAAATAATGATTGATTATCACAAAACAGCTTCAATTGACGTAACCCTGATAATGATTCGTGGAATGATTATGGTGATGACGATTGAAATCGAAAGTTCCCCTAATGATCATCGGCGACGACGAACTATCGTCGACAATGTTAACTAATTTAGCATTATTCATTCTGCTACTCTTTTGCGAGAGATCCAAAGGAGTTGACTGAATGTGTTGTTGTTCGTGAATATTATTAAATTCTGTGAATGAAAACGATTTCTGACCGATAACGTTAACGTGGGACGATAAATTGACCGGATTAAAGTACATAAACGGACTGTAGCCGTACGGCGAGTAAGTCGGGTAACACGGTACGGGACGAGTTGGAAACGGCGAACCGGACATGATTTTTTCAACCGACGGCAAATTATTGGTGGTCACGGCCGCTGGTGTCGGCGGCAAAGATGGAATGTACGATGGGCTAGTGCCGCTCGAATCCGAGTCAATTAACGAAAGCGATTCTGATTTGCATATTTTTGCGTGTTTAGCTTGTTTCTCGGCCATGCAATGAACCTTGAAATACGTCGATCGACGACCGTAACGCGACGCTGAAAAGTCATAAGAAGGTTCAAAAACGATACACGTCATAAAACAAATGTTACATACAGACCGACTCAGTAAAAATTGATGAAATTGCTTTGTACCTTCTTTCGACATTCCAACGGACAGACATTTCTGCAGTCGACACAATTTGCATTTCGTCCTTGTGTTTCGGTTTACGTCGCACTTGCCTTTATTTTTGCACTCGGACAGCAATTTCTTTTGATGAGCACGTCCAAAAAATGACTAAAAAGTGAATTATAAATGAACAGAACGCTGATTATGTTACAGCGTTGAATATGACGAAGAATACAGTACACTACAGTACACTGACTGATCTACTTTTGTCAAAGTAATGTTTCAATTGGTATAAAAATAGGTACAATGTACCTTGCATCCTTCGCACGTGAACACACCGAAATGAAAACCAGCTGCAGGATCACCACAAACTCGGCATTGCTCTTGCACCTGAAATGAAAACCAACAAAAACGTAGTTTTATGAAAAAAAACTTGATCGCAATTTGTGCAATTCTTGCGCCGTTATCGGCGCAGAAGGTTATTCGACACGTTTCGTAAGGGCATCAGACGATGTCTTTGCCAAAAACCACCGATTTGAAATACTCATTAGTAATCGAGAAAACTGTGTCAAGGATGGATATCTGAGAGACAAAAAGAGAACCTTCGCTGTGGTTGCAATAATTAATGATCTGCGCCACTCACTCGACGACGATTGGCATGACGAAAGAACATAATAATAGTACGAAATTAAGAAACTATTTCACTGTTTTGAGCGCCTCGCTTTATTTACAGTAACGTTTTTCGACACGCAAAAAGTTTCTTTTGTTTCAACAAAGCAAGTTCATTAGGCCCGGGGTTTAACGTATAATGAACGACGCAGACAGTAAATTTGGGCTTAGGCACCCGCAACTCAAGGTCGAATTAAAATTTGACCCAAAACTATAAACTTACAGACAGGTTTTTGGCTCGTTTAAAGGGCAAACTAATTCATTTCGAACTACTTGTTTCCTGTGTCATCTTAGAGTTTTATATGGTTCATCTGTCTGCATGTGTGCAAATTTTTGTACTAACCACGCAAGAGCAAAAACTGTATTTTTCAGAAAACTCACACAAAGGGCAAAAAAAAATTACGAAACCCGTACCGAACAGGATTCGCACAAAGAAAGCCTAAAATTTTAGGATTTACTGTTCTTTGGAGGAATAAATGCGATTCCTTTTTGTCATTACGATATTCGCAAGAAAATTTTCCACAATAGTTGACGTTCAAGCAATTTTTAAGTGGACTTGTTTAAGAAAGAAAATCTACAAAAATCTATGACTTTAGATGAATCGTAGAAACCCGACTTGAAAAAACTTATGGAATATGACTTCAGAAACATAAAAATTTCACGACAAAATCATCTCAATTTTAAGTTGAAAATCATACGTGAACTGATTTCGTTAAAAATAATGTTTAAACGACCACATTCCATAATACAGTAAAAATGCTGAACTTGACAGGTGGAAAAAAAGACAATTTAAAGAGAATATTCCTTGAATAAGAAGAAGAAAATCAAAACAACAATTTTCTAAGTAAATTCACACAATTATTTGGAGTAAAAAATAAAAAAAATAATGTTACTAGCCACTGTAAAAACACTTACAGTATCTTTTCGATTATCGACGAATTCTCCAAATTGTTCTTCTAACATTCGTAGTACAAAATAATACAAGATAATCTATTCCTACAGTTCACATGTCACAACGTCTATGAAGCAATACGGATATTATTATTGGCAACAAGATCGACAACAAGGGGAATAAATAATATACGGCTGAACTAGTGGGCTCATGTGACCGTGTACAAGAACGATTGGTTCGCGTAACAAATACGGTTCAGAAAAAAACGAAAAACAAGAAAGTCAAATTTCGCTCGGTATACTGGAATATTTTGTCAAACGTGCCAAAGGTGAAAACGTCGGCGACGTGAAACTTGCATATTCAGTCGAAGAAAGTGAATTGCGCACGAAACCGAGCTGTGCGCCCAAGTTATACCGTACAGCGCCAACGATGATGAACAAACCACGTAAAATGTGTTACGGATCACGCGCTAATACCGAAGTCGGAAAACAAGATGTAAACTAGTGCAAATTGTACGAAATACATAAAACGGCCTCGAATTTTCTTCAAAAATCATTTCTATGTGTCATTGGCCCCGGCGAATACGGTACATTTCTGGTTGCATGATTTTGGAAGAAAAATAAGTGGCGAAGAACCAGCTTGCTCATCATCGTTTCGTGTGTTCGTCAGCGTGCGAAACGTCGCAAAAATTAGTTCACTTTTACTTTTTTTCTATCGATATTGCGTGGCGTACGAGGAGTGCGCACGATTGGTTAACCAAACTTTTTTCTATTATTTATATCGTCTTCGTTCGTTACAATACGAAATTTAGAACATTACCTCGGGGTGCATTTTTTTTGTCTTCGAAATCGCGCAACAACTCGCAGTCCGGTTCACTCGTATCCGTCGTAAGAAAAGTGACTTTTGTGCGACCGGGTCATAGTTGAAACTTTTGTTGTATAGTTTCACTTTCTGGAGCACATGTGTAAAATTAACGCATCACATGCGCGTACAAAAACGAATTTTTGGCAAAGCGTTTGTCAAATCGACTCCATCTAACGAAAAATGCACCGTAAACATGTTGGTCGGCGCTGTTACAGTGGTTAGTCACGAAAGCGAAAAGGACGCAACAGAAAAACGTTCGTACGTCGTACTGTAGGTAAACGAGCGCATGCTGGAACTGTACTTGGTTCGAAACGGGCGGGTAACTTTCCCTTGTTGTCGTTTTGAGAAATATGCGTCAGTTTTTAAACCGTGCCTTTTTGTTAACTTCTTCTTTTCGACGATTTACAAAAGACTTTATGGGTCGGTTAGAAATCGGTCGAGACGTTATATTCTATCGCGATTCGCAATTCGGCCTCGCTAAGATTGACTGGTACGTACTTCGTCGAAGTTCGAAAGAGAGAGAAAAGAGATCCATACGTGTACGAGGAAAAACTGAATTGCGCATGCAACGACGAACAAGATTTTCGTCTACGACCTTGAAACTGTATATGACTAAGAATCAGAGCAAAAATGGCCGAGACCAGTTTTACAGTTTACCACCACTTTTGTATACACGATTTTTAACGTCTACGGTCGGAGCTTTTGTTGTTACTTCGTCCTTTTACAACGGATCACGCCTCCGGGGGTTGTGCGATCAGAGCAAAAATTGGAAAGATGACCTAACCTTTAGAAAAATTCGCACAATAATATAAAATAGACGCTCATTCCTTTCATTCGGACTTCTGAGTTTCGTTCTTCTCTCTCTCTCAATGATTGCGGGACATATAACGAATAGGTAACGTTTTTATGCCGCGATCGGGAACAGTTTTCATTTCATCTCCTTTTTCAATGAGGCCAACCTTGAACGATACAAAAACCGAACTGTATCGGTTAACTGAGAAACCCAATGTTGAAATACAAAAGTGCGCAAAAGCTAATGGTGCGAATAGAGGTTGCGGACCTTCGGCGTCTGATACGGACCAAGAAATAGTACAAAGAATGTAGCGTACTGTAGTGGCGAATACTGTAATAAGTAACTGAATCATTCAATACTCAAGAATAAATTTAAGTCATCTCTGTTTACAAAACTAGCACTGATTAACAGAGTAAACAGCTGTAAATGGTTTTAAGAAAATGTCATAGCCATTTTTTCATCTTTCGATTATTCGTCTGGATATGGAAGTTCTGAATTACTGAGAGCTGCCACACACCATCTATAGTGATCATTTTTGAAACACTGTTTCCTTAAAAATAGAAATTTTGAAAAACCGAAACGTTATGAATTTTGACTACTTACTGGCACTTTGCACCAACGTCAGGGTCGAAAACTCGGAACATTAAAAAACATTCTTCGCAAACTCGAAATAGAATTTGATACAATGATTTTTTATGCAAGTCGGAACATCTTGACTTGCTCATCGATAGCTCCTCGCGCGATTTTGATGATCCAGATTTGGCCATTGATGAAGAAAATAGTACTAATAATAACAATATTGAAACAAGCGACGAGTATTCCATTGTTTTAATACAAAAAGTACAATAAAAAGACCTCAAAGATTGTTATTGTTGCACTTATTGGATTCATGTAAAAAGTAGTGAATAAAGAAGTAGATTTACTTCTTCGATCTTTAGAGACTGCAAACTGTTACGCACTTGTATTCATTATTAATAGATAAAAAAATATATCCAGATACTAACGAGTTTTAGGGGTCGTTTTCCGTTTCTAGCAAATTTACTCATTCTTTATTTAGCGCTTGAGTGGGCGAAAGAGCAATTTTGTTGTACGTTTTTTAAGTTATTCAAAGATGCATTTGATAAAATCAATGTCCTTTTATCTTCCCAAAGTATTTTGCATCTTCAAGTAAGTTGATAGTCATTTTTAGAACGATATTCATATCCATTTCTTGTACCGGTATAGATTAATATTTACTCGGATTTACATTGACCATTGCAAGAAATAATTCTTCCGTAACGTGTCTGAAAATAGACTGAATAATTTTCCCAGACGTGTCATTTTATCATTGTTGCATTTTATAAAATATCAGAAATATGTTATTTTCCAATTTTTTATCGAAAAAACTAACGAACACGTTGCCCGTTACGAATCGACTCGATGAACATTACGAATACAATACAACTTCATTATCAGCCATAATAGTTCGACAGTTCGTTTTGATTTCTTCTTCTTCTTCTTCTTGCTGGTGAAATTGTCTCAACAACAAATTTTGTTCCGAAATCATAAAACAACAAAATACACGTTTTTTTCGTTTGCTTCTCCGAACAAAATTCTCCGAACAAAATCGCAAAAGCAAAAAAGATAAAAAAAATTGTAACAAGTTTCAAAATAAAATATGACAAAAAGTACCATGATTTTATAATGATTGCAAAACGTTGTTCGAAAAATAATCAACGTCGCTTTTCGTTCGTTGGAAGTGCAGCAGTTTTTTGTCATAATAATGAAAACTATATTCGTCAGTTTATAAGAAAACTTCGTCCAAATCACAAATAAAAAAACTACAATATAAAATACAGTATTATTTTTAAACATCGAGATCACAGTTTAGAGACCGGGGCGCCTAATCCGAAGCATTTGAGTTCATAATATTATAATTTCAATTACGGTATCGCGCAAAAAACAAATACAATAGTAACAAAATATAGAATCATAAAAATTTGCCCACATCGACCGTATTTCAACTGAATTTATCACCTCTCATAGATTTTAAGAGACCACTTTTCGAAACGTAAAAAAAGCCCAATAAATTATGCACTCTGAAGCTCAAACTGTGACAATTATTGTGTTATCTAATCGTATTTAAAATGAAAAAATATGGATCGTCGAAAATGAACAAAAAAAAGGAAGAAAGAAAAAACAGAAAGTTTTCCATCATTTTACTGTATGCACGTGTCTTTCAATATAAAGTTTAGTTTTGTTTTGCCAAATCACTATCCGGATAAGGAAGTTCGGAGTTGCTCATAGCTGCAGCACACCACTGATAATGATCATTTTTGAAACAACTTTTTCTACAAAAAAGAATCAACCTGTGTCACAAAAGTCGTCGATTGTGAACTATTATTGGCTAACAATAGAAACTCATTTTTATCACTCTCACTACAAGGAAAAGCTGTTAAATTGAATTCGGATTTCAAATCTGGTCCCTCTTACTTGCATTTAGCTCCAATGTCCGGATCCATAAATCGAAACAATGCGAAACATTCTTGACATATTTGATCGAGTACGGCATGCAACCCACCGTTTTGTAAATGTGGACACTTGGACTTTTTTGTTAGTACTTGATCATTAAACGACCTCGCATCCCCTGATTGTATCAATGAACTAAATAATATGAGTAACAAAATCGGAACCATAGCGGTGGTGGCCAGTTTCATTGTTGAGCCCATTATTTCGTTTAATTGCGGTAATAGATACCAAAATCTATAACACAAAAACGTACAGTATGAATTTCCAAAACTAAAAAGATGAACTCTGATGCAATCGTTTCGATTATATAACATAACGTTTTTCATGAAATCTTTGTTCATTCTCGTTTCGTTCGTTTAAAACAAAATTGTGACGTTAATTCGAACTCGAAATTGGCTGAAAAAACGTTACATCAAGTGGGAATTTGACGAGATTTGATGAAATTTTTTGCCCTTTTCACAAACTCTTCATGACGATATTACTATATTAGAAAAAAGAGAAGATTTAATTCTTATACAGTCACTTTTGTTTTGTCATTAAGTCGGTAAAGTGGCGGGGGCAGATGCGTGAAGTATGGACAAATAATGCGACTACTAAACGAAAGTGAAGCAATTATTATTACACTATTTATGCCTTTCGAGGTCAAAAATACATTCAAGGTGAAAATTAAAAAATCATAACACCATTTCTAACGATTCGTACTTTTAGCCTTTGAGTAATAAAAAAATGCAATTAAATTTTCTGTATGTTTAACTTACGTCCAATAGGAAGAAAAATAATTTGAAGGACAAATAGTTCAAGGCATGAAAAATATGAAAGTAATTTTGTACTCGTATGGAATTCGATGCAGTCGTTCTTATATAATTGGTAACGTTTGTTGACAGGATATCGCTGTAAATGGTACATTTTTACTAAAATGTCGAACTCATTCTCGGCTAATTCGTTTTCCATTTATTGAATGAAAAAGCGAAAATATAAATAACACCTACATTAATAACATGGCACTTACCAAAAAAAATATTAAATTACGATATAATTGAAAACATCCAAAACGTAAGTTGACGTTTTTGTACCTATTTTCTTTGCTTTGGGGGTTGATTTGTACGCATTTAGGAATTCGAAATATGCAAGGCCACAACGTTATCGATGCAGGAAATCTGAACGCAAAATCTTCGCCTCGACTATTTTACAAAAAGACCACTTTTTATTATTTGCCGTCGGAAATAGCCCGAATTGGCAGGCAGACAAGCAGACCCGATAATACGCAGATAGTAGACAGATACCGGTGTAGAACGTCTTCAAATGGTACCGTTTGACTAACGTAACGAGGAATGAATGGAATCGAAATTGACAAATTTGTAAAACGTGAGGAATTTTTGAACCAAATCAACTGACCCTCGGTATTTTTAAATTTTTGATGTCTAAATTTTCTTCAAATTTGTTTTATAAACGAACCAAGGAAGTTTCTCTCGCTCTCATTCGAGTTTTAAATTGTGATGAACACGCCGTTTTAAAAGCCTTTTTTCAAAACACAAACAAATTAAACACACAAAATGATCCTCCTCTCTCTCTCCCTCGCAAATGACACTAAATTTAATGAATGCAAAATCTGACCGAACAAGCAGCCACGCAGTCTCTCAGACGTCTGCGAAAACGTCCGATCTGCAACCACACACGAAACCATACGGTAGATAAGTAGGAGGGGTAACCTTTCGAGCAAAAATGCGATTAATGTATGTTATGTTTAAGTTTGTTTCTTAGTGTTGGTCAGTGTAACACACATATCGAGTTCCGTCGTCGTCGGAGCAAAAAAATGTCAGGTATGTGTTGTATTCAGTTTCGAAAGTCGGTTCATTACAGTTCCACGGAATGCGGTTGAACGACGACGGCGAAACTGTTTTTACGTCGTCTTACTACTTAAAGAGAACAGACAGTTAGGCTGTGGGTCGTACGACCATTGGATAATAATTTTGTACGAGACAGTGCCCATTATTTGAATGAACTCTTACTAAATGGAAAACTTCGCGAAAATTTGTATTAAAAGTGAAAAATGTTTCTGAATCAAACGATTTTACAATGAAAACAACCGTTTCCTATGACGCAAAGGTGTCGGAAACCAGTTGTTCCGGTCGATCAGTGGTTTCTCATTTGGGCGCCAACGAAGAGTATCATAATCTTGAGAATTTAAAAAAGATTCATTTTTCTAACCGACCAACTGCTCACTTTGAACTTGTAATTGTTTTCTTTCCGTGTCAAAAGACAAAACATACATCAAAATTAAAGAATGCGAAACATTTCAATTATTTTGACCTCGAGTTACACGATTCTCCGAAAATACATCGTAGAAGGTTATTAATAAATCTATTAGGATGTCAAAACATCCGTCCATTAATTTTAACGTTTGCCATGCGGTATAAAATAAGTTTCACTTACCGCACACCTGTTGCACAAATTGTGTCCTAGCCAATACAAAAACTGGACGGCGACGATCGTTTTTCGGGATTCTTCTTGAAAACGTCAAACAATTATAAACTTTGGGTCACTGTAGCAGTTGGTTTTTGATGGTGGGTATCGGGTAATCGGAACCCGTCGATTAGCAATAAATAAAGTTTCGAGAAATCGCTCCGATTTGAGGAATCGCGAAAAATTTATTACAAATACAAATGCGTCATTCAATTATTCGAAAAGGCCGAGTTTCGGTTTTAAATTGAAATCATTGAGGATTTTTTTTGCTTCGCCTTTCTTTCTCCTTTCATTCTTAGCCGTCAACATTGTTAAACCGAAACCACCACGCAATGTGTACCGTGCGTGAAAAAAGGCAATTTCGTCGTTCATTCGTTTTTCTCCTTTTTCAGTAATATTTTCATGGCGTGGACAATTAAAACTAGAAAATCAAACGTTTTTGATCCGTTTTTGGCCGTTTTTCGGTTACCAAATAGAATCGAACGCCGTCGTACGTACGACTTTTTTCTTCCTTGCGTCGTTTCAAGAAACGACTTAATCGCCCATTTCCGACGACATGGAAGTCGAAAAAAATGTCAATCGTGGAGGCGTCGCGTTGATTGAAGAAGGACAAAAAAAATATTCGAGTGACTTATTTTCGTTTCGGAATTTCATGATGAGAAACATATATGGCCATTGACGCAAACAGTTTTTTTCGTATCGTACTGCACCGTACCGTACTCCCAGTAATGTGAAACCGTAACGAGGTAGTTTTTGCTTTCGAAATGTGAAATCATTGGCAACGATTCAATCTTATCGAGGTCAAAACTTGTACTTCATGACTTGGATTGTGGACCGCTCGTGTCATTTTTATACACCGCATGACGCAATCCATGGTCACTAAAAGTTCTCAATGATGCATTTTTGACATATTCAACCTACATTTTTCATGTTTCATATTGTAACCCTCTACGAAACGAAAATTGTTCTCAAAAATAACCAAAAATCGCACAACTCGCGTTGGACTTTTGTTTTTTGTTATGTATTGTATGTTTTACGTTTGACCATGTTGAAAGTTTTAACTCATCGCCAAACGGATCAAGGCAGATCGAATTTGTGTACATATTTACGTTGCAAATATGCCAGAGAAAGTGACTATCGTCCTGGGTCGCATGATTCATTTTTGTGCAGTCTTTTACACCCACCAAACAAATTTTCGAATACAATCTTATCTTTAGCTTTGATGACAGACGCCGTTATATAACCTACAATATATAGCAGCTCTTGATAGTGTCTTGTAGTGAACGCACTTTAGCGTTGTTCATGTTATAAAAATGGGAATTATTTCAACTCCTCCTTACATACTTCGAAATGGTGAATATTTGAGTATCCTTCGAGTTATCGAATTGGTAAAAAATCTGGAAATTAAATTTGAAAATAAACTTGTGGAATTTTTTAAGTTTATTATAGCCATTAATTGTATTGGCATTTGCCACCGAATTAGCTTACAAAGCGCAACTGTCTTACAATAACTTTTGCCCTGCTCAAGGCGAATATGTGTCCGGAGGACTTTCATGGACGTTCCCCTATGAGTAACAATTATTCGGCAGTTTTTTCAAACAAATTTTGTCATAAATTCGTGTCTTACTGGTTACATTTGTTTGGTTTTTTTAGTTTAAAAAATTTTCCCATTTCGTCCAATCTTTGCGTTGCAACCGATACTTATACGACACTGATTTCTGTATCGATATACGGGCAATCCATCGCTTTTTTGGTCATTTCACTTATTAGCTTGTTACATTGCCTTTTTGCGATAATATCATATTTTTGCTGTTGGATACATTACGACGACGGAAGCAACAAGAAATTCAATTTAGCCAATGTCGTAATATATTATTGCTCTGTTTGAAATTAAAAAAGTCTCATAATATGAGCTATTTAACTTTATAAATTGAAGGATTTTATCATATCAATCGTTCTTGGATTAGCATGGCTGTGCGGTAGTATCGCGTGGCTGGTCAGCGTGATACAGTTGGATTATGCAACCAGATACAACAAAATCCATGATATTATTTTAACATTATATCCGTGCACGAAAGATTCCAGCTACTGTGAACTAAAAAAGTCGAGCGCCATTGAAATCATTTATGCTTCACCAGTAAGTAAAATCAAACTGCGTTTCAGGTTCGTGCAGGTTACTCGTGATTTTCATGTCAGATGAACGATGAAACGCAAATATTCATTATATCTTGACCAATCAAGAATATTTCAATTATGTACTGATTTTTGTTACGGTTTCAGATTGCCGGACTAATTGTGGCATTGTTGTACTTTGCTCATTTGTACGCCGTATGGCAAAACACTACCTGGTACATTTTGAGATATAACAAAGCGGCGAACTTGGATGTAGATAACGAAAACCAAAATCAAAATCAAAACGTCAAAATACGTCGCGGGGACGTTCATCCGTCGGCGCCCGAGTACGAAGTTACGGTCAAAAAAGAAACCGTCAAATTTCAAACGAACATACCAGAATCCGAGTATCGTCGCCACACCCCGCCACCTCGACCACCCCCACCGTACAGTTACATTCCAAATAACACCGTAACAGTGGTCGATTCCAGATCCGTCCATGTGGATCGAAAGTACGATGAACCGCCGGTTGCTCATGTGACCCGAGTCCGTAGCGCCGAATGGCCCGAATATTGAAGATCGAAACCAATTTCTTGATCGGATTTTGTGTATTTATTGTATACTTTTAAATTCAGCTTTTGTTCTAAATGAAAGCTAAAAATATCTTCGTATTCAAATGTGTCATTCGCATTTTAATGTTTATCACTTCGTTGCCCATTATGTATAATGATTTGCGTCGTTTTTCATTTTTATTTTCTTTTTGCATATTTCGAATTACTTTTCAACTGATTAATATTTTTAATTGTGACGTTTCAAGTTTTTTTTTGCAATCACATCATACAATAACAAATTTACGAGATAAAAAAATGTAATAATTTGAAATCAACAATTGTTCACAACAAATCTTCATTATTAACTGGCTCGTTACCATTTGCGTCGATATAGTGATAAAGTTTGCAACTTAAGTGTTCTCGCGTCGAACGACGCCGGAACAACCAAGCGACGAAACGCGTTTTTATCGATGACAACTGCGACGTCGTGTGATTTTGATATACAGAATCGGACGACGATTCCAACTGTGTTAAACACATTGAACGAACGAAATTAATGCACGCCATTCGAAACCGTTTCGATAGCGCATTGTAAATCACCGGATTGCTTGCGGCACTGATGAAATGCATCAAACCGGAAACGACAAACCACGTTTGAATAAACGACGCGGAATCGGCATTCTGTTTCAACCAATGTCTCAAATTTGTTGTCAATAAACGTTGGAGATGTAACGGTAGAAAGCATATTATGAATATAATCGAGACTAAAACTAAAAACAAAAAACACAATTACAATAATTTTGTTTTTTAAACGTCTGGTCTTTTTTGTGTAGAATTGTAGATTTAAAAAGTTTTTTCTTTTTCAATTTGTCTGAAAGGATATAATAATTATTGACACAAAATCCTACGGTACAACAACATAACAATTCCTTATGCCGTTCACACGCATTGACTTTCGGATCGAAAAAAAGAAATTAAAAACGCTATTTGTTTAGGTAATTGTCCCCCCATTTGACTGGCTCATCGCAATTACGGTTTCTGCCTGTGAAGAAAAACGTAATAGTGGCAACTTACTGCACATTTTTATGATCAAATATCTTGCTCGTAATTGAGGTTGATTCATGTTGCCCAACGATGTAATCGTATCCCTCGGTCGTTTCAATTCTCTGACGATCGACGTGTAACTTCCGATGATGACGATCATTGGTATAACGAAAAATAAAATCGAATAAATTTCGAATATGTACGGTATGGCGCGCGACGGTTCGACGTCACATTGCGTTACATTGGCCAAAATTCTTAATGTTTGATTTTTTTCCACGTGATAAGGTACTACGCCCAACTGTACGGCCAACGTCAACGCGACCGTACCGCCGATGCACCAGATGAATAATATGTAACGAAATATATTGGAACGGTCGAAAAATATAAACAAATGCAGCGGCCAACAAACGGCCACCCATCGTTCCAAAGTTAACAATAAAATTGTTAATATCGATACATTTGAGGCGGTTTCTGATAACCAGCCTAAAAAAGCAAGCGAAATTCTTCATTCGCTCGACGTATCATTTTGCAAACCAAGAAATATTTTTGCAGCATTATAGAAGAAATTAGCTTTTTTTATATCTCACGTTATGCTTAATTATGTTTTATTTAAACGCTTTTCTCAAAACGATCGTTAAAACTGGTCGAACAAATTTGATTTGTCGTGTTGTGTTGGAAAAGCGAAAAGTGAATCGAACTTTCTCTCATCAATATCGTCGCCGGAGCGATAAACAGTGGCAAACCTCGCACAATTAAAACAGAAATTTATAAATATTTTTATAAAGCCCTCAATTTAACATTTGAAATTATAACGTAAGTTTCTTCCTTTGTTTCCATTTGTCATTTTGGATTATTTAAAACTGTGTTAACTACGTTTTCGAGAAGCAAGTTTTGCACCGCATTTAGAAAAATTTAAGCAAAAAACAGTACCTTTAAGAATGCAAAACCATGTACCGGCGACGGCCGGATACGGTCTCCAGATGTAAAGCACATCGAACGGAATTCCAGAAAGGATCAATATGAGATCACTGCAAGCCAAATTGCACAAGAAAAAGTTGGTATTTGAATGCAAATCTTTCGTTTTCACGATAACTAAGCTTGTTAAAATGTTGCCACAAACGCCGATCACCAACACCAAAGTGTACAATCCGGTGAACAAGCCTAACTTGGCGCCTGTGTACAACGGCTCTGCAGGCATCCGAAAACTGACCATATCCACATCGTACGAATCCTCGTACGAAACGTTATCCGTCATTATATTTGTCAGGAAATTGTCCTTTAATCGTCTATAACCCGATCATTTGCAAATAAAAAAATGTTACATCTCTAAAGCGGAGTCACTATTTGACTTGATGATCAAAGTTTCGAGGCACAAGGGAAAAAAGCGTACGATAATAGCTGGATATTATAATGTCTCCGTATAGCTTATAAACTGAGCAACGGGCTATCATTCCGATCGTTTTTTCCGTTTCGTACCTTCATTTGTCGCTTTTGATCCACCCAAACATAAAACTCACCTAAAACGTGCACGATGCTCGATTAGTAAAAGTAAAAGCTCGCAAAGTAAACCGTACGCGCTCCAGCGATGTATTAGCCGGATTTTGATCGAATTTTAAACGAGGGCGTTGCAGGAGATAATTAACAGTGAATCGAAATCCTTTCGTGAAAACGTCGAACGATAATGCTACACGTTTATTGCTCCTACGATTCAGTAGCTTCGTTCGTATTGAAGACTCATTTCGCACACGCAATATACCTCGCAATACACACGTACACACTATGAACACGATCCGTTTGTCTCATGAGAGTAGCATAGATTCGGAACGCAGAAGTCACTTCATTGTCATTGATAATGAAAGGAGGTAAATATTCTAGCTCCACAATTTTTATTTCTCTCCTAATGTTCAAATCATCAATCTGACTGACTTGATGTAACTTTGTTTCATATTTAGTGTGAATATATCTTGGATCGTTTGAAACTCACACGTAATCGAAGAAATGAGAAAGTTTCATTATCTCAAAAATGTGAAACGTCCAATTTGCGATTTTTATATTGCTCTTGGCTCATTATTCGTTTCCTATCGTGAGAGAGTGTATGATCTTGGTGAGATTTTTAAACGTAATTATCCAGCATTTTGTTTCGAACGTATCGAATCGAGAAGACTCTTAGCAAGATACAGTGCATAATTCAGGAAATAAGCTTCATATATGTAAAAAATTTAGAATTGTGCCAAGTAAAACAGAAACATTTGATACAATTCGAAACAGTTCAATGTTAATTCAAAAACTATGCTGTTCAGCAAAAAAATGACTGAAAAAAGTGTATAATATTCATCTAAATCTATCTAATATTAAGATCATGGAGTCACTTTCTATAATAATCAACCCAAGGTTTGACAAAAAAATTGTGACTCCTGTTTTTACCTGCCTATATTATTCAGATTTTCAAGCTGATCAGCATGATCATAATTTTTCATGCTATTCATTTTTGGAAAAGTTATAGCGCGCAAAGTTTTGATTTTTGACCGAATTTTTGGCCGAGGTCCGAGACAAGGAATTTTATCCCATAGAGCTAACTAACAGAGATAATTGAACGAAAATATGCGCACATACATTGTACTGTACACTACTTTTTTCGCTCTATCGAATGAGTATACTCTCAACTGTATAAGTCGAACAAGAAAAAATTGGCAATTAACCAATTATGCAATGAGAAAAATTTCTTTCTTTTTTTGAAATTTTGGTCTCGCACCAGTTTTTGCATGTGTGGATTTTGCCTATAGCAGGCCAGCAGTCTAACATGCTGTACGGACCGGCAAATGACACTGCGGAATTTAATATTCGACGCCCCTCCGACTGTTGAGACACCCAGATCCTACCTCATCACCTTCATTATATTGATGTTGTCAGTTTTTTTGATTGGTACCCAGTAGGCTGGACTTTTCAATTGACCGGTTTCAATGTGACCTTGGTAAACGACTTTTGTTTGTAATACAGCTCTGACGAACTTTTTGTTGCACTGATTTTTGGCAATTTGAATTTCGCGTACGGTTTACTTTGCGAGCTTTTACTTTTACTAATCGAGCATCGTGCACGTTTTAGGTGAGATTTATGTTTGGGTGGATCAAAAACGACAAACGAAGGTACGAAACGGATAAAACACGATCATAACGATAGCCCGCCCATTGCTCGTTTATAAGATACATGGAGACATTATAATATTCAGATATTATCGTACGCTTTTTTTCCTCGTTATGCCTCGAAACTTTGATCATCAAGTCAAATAATGACTCCGCTTTAGAGATGCAACAATTTTTTTATTTGTAAATGGTCGAGTTATAGACGATTAAAGGACGATTTCCTGACAAATATAATGACGGATAACGTTTCGTACGAGAATTCGTACGATGTGGATATGGCCAGTTTTCGGATGCTCGCAGAGCCGCTGTACGCGGCGCCAAGTTTGGCTTGTTCACCGGATTGTACACTTTGGTGTTGGTGATCGGCGATTGCGGCAACATTTTAACAAGCTTAGTTATCGAGTAAATCTAAATTTACATAAGCCTTCTATATAACATTGGCTGCTCTATAGTTGGGAGTTACTAGTAAATCGTGTTACTGTTTTGAACATTTTAGATATACGAAATAGTGCGATTAGGTTTTTAACAAACTCCTACACCGTGTAATTCGAGACAAAGAACAAAGGTCAGGCGCGCGAAACATCATCCATTGACGTTTCGTGAAAGCAACCACTTCGGCTGTTGAACGATTCGTACGTCCGCCCACGAGCGTTGGCAATTGGCGAGTGGTTTTGTGCTAACTAAAAATAATATACAAATGCTCGTCGCTTAAAGGCTCGCTCTTTGTCAACTGTTTTTTAGCCGAATAAAATTATTCCGCTATTTTGTGTTTTAACTTAAGTAGTTTTACGTTTGTGCACGTGGGGTACCACCGCACGAGTTTAAATTTACTTAAATAACAACACGTTAATTACAACAACAGGTTCATCCACAACCATGGATAATCTGGACAATATCACGAATTCATCCGACGAATGGCTAATTCGATCAACGCTACCACTGCCACCGGAGCCATTCCAGGCGAACGAGATGTATCCCGCCATCAAGTTCACATAGGTGGTTGGGATTTCGGTGTTGACTCGGCTGCTGAAGGAGGTTGCTTTTCTTCTTTTTCAGGTTCGACCGCTGGAGGTGCTTTCTTTTGAATTGACGATTGTTTGACTGCGTTTGACGTTTTCTTGTTCGGCTGCTAGAGGTTTTTTCTTTGGACTTGACAACGAATTGACGGACGGTTTAACGATTGATTTGACGCTAGGTTGTATGGAAACTGGATCGAATTTTGTATCAAAGCTTTCGTTGATGTTTACGAGGATTTGCTGTAATAATATCTTCTTGCGGCGGAATACCTTCTTGACTGGCTTCACCGTCATAGACGTATGCGGCAACGATTGCTACGATAACGATGACAATTCCAAAGTCATCTTGAATCTTGAACTCGCACAAATGAGAGAGAGAGCTAGCTGACACGACCACTCGACAGACGAACGGAAGTTACTGAAATTACTTAATTACGTTTTTAGAGACCTTACAACCACTTTACAGCTGCAAAGATTTCAGTTGTTTTTGAAATTAAAAATTTCACGGTACAGTTACTGTTTTTCGCAGATCGGACAAATACGGAAGTAGTTTATTTTTAATATTCTTGTCTTATTCAGTGATTTTTTCATTTGCTAAATTTGCACGTTTACAAAAGTGTAAAGATTAAACCTGTTAGCGTAGTTTCTAGGGAAAAATAGAGTTATATTTTTTAATACTGTAAAAAGCCCGTTACAACCGAACAAAACAAAACTAAAAAGAGAAAGAGAAACATAAATAGCAAACATATGTTCGTTGTAGAGCAATTTCAATCTGCAGGGTGATTACAAAGAAACGCAACTTTTTTAAAATAATTTTCTCGATAGTGCAAAGCGCTATTGAACTAAAATTTGGCGTGCACACTAATTAAAGCATGCAAAAGAGAATGAGCACAGTTTTAAAAACTTTGTAAATTTGAATTTATTCAACGAAAACAAGGAT
>JAQGBA010000319.1:0-41781 GCA_034698125.1 Prionchulus punctatus | reverse complement strand
TATATATTCTGAATCAGCTGAAGAAGGGCTTCAATTTCATATATGTGACACCGCGATCGGCGACAGGCACCCGGATCCCTTCCCTCGTAAGCTACGCTAACATTATGGGGTAGTTTGCGATCATTCGTTTCGGAGTCGTGTGTTTTCGATTGTAACTTTGGTTTTTTTTTGGTTGGTTAACATCATGGAATAAACTGCTCTCGATTTCTCTCAACAGTGGCTCCTAAACCGGCACCACAGCGCTTCATTTCTTTTGTTTCTGATTATTGATATAAGCCAAAATTTCAACGGTATTAATTTTTAATAGCATCAAACCTGAAAATTTTTAATTCAATGTACAAATTTCGCGTTAATGTTTGTCAACAATAACGATCACAACGAAAGAAAAATTCATCACCAGAGTTAATCTTGGACAACCAATAATAAGGAAAAAAACGGAAATACTATATAAAAATAACAAAAACACGGGCGTAATAAAAAAAACAAATAAAAAAAAATAAAAATTTTTATGCACACAACTTGGTCCATGTAACTTCACTTTTCGGGTCGGCCAATGAATGACGCCGGACACCAATAGAGTAAGAAAAAACAAATTTATGTACACGAATATGAGGATTTCGGGACAAAATACGTTTCATGTGAGATTTGAAGGTTAAATACAAAAGATATTACTGTAACTATAGCTGCTACAAAAAAAAACTGACAACAAAAAAGACGCACCATTTTTGAAGACTAAAATATTTTTCCCTAATTGTGAAATGATAATTGGTTTAAAAAAAATTTGGTGACTTTAAACAAGAGGCGAAAAAAACCCAGAAAATTGATGTATTGTTAAAATTGCACGAAAAAATGGTGCGTTTTTACAAGTTTAACATTTGTTCCAGTAATATTGAAAAAAGGGTGAGATTTTAAGTTTTTTAGTATTCATAAAGCTGCTTATAAAGTGGACAGCAATAGCAGCACCAGCAGGAAAGCGCGATCAGGACTGCTGTCACAATAATGGCTGCGATAATTACAGCGACGACAGCTCCGGTTCTGAAACAAATTTCGTCGCAATTGAGATAAAAATAGAGCAATAAATTTGTATTACGGTATCGCAAACGGGCAACATGACGGTTTCCATGTTCCCATGTAAGGCCATGTGCAGCACCAATTGTAATTGTCCCAGTCAGTCGGTTGCGGACAATAAGATAAGTAGCCTAAAAAAGCAAGGTATCTATCCTTAATTAAAAAACAAATTTAGCGTTGCGGCTAGCGCTTGAGCCCGCCTTAAGTTTGATTGTCACTTTTGCCACTTTTGCGCGTAACTCAGCTTGATCGAGTCAAATCAGAACTTTCAAATAATTTTGATTGTCAAACGTCACTTCATTTTCAAGCATGCTTTTCGCTGCGAAACTCCTGCGACGTTGCACCTTTGGCTCAACTCACCATATCCTGACGGACACCACCAAACCCTGCGCACACCCAAACGACCTTCGATATAATTTCTCGACGGATCGTTCAATTCCTGCCCTTGCGTCTCGTAAACTGAAAGAAAATATCTCGATAGATCATGCGAAAAACAAAATTATCGCTCACAATTTCGATTATTCTTCCACAAAAGTCGATAAAGCAAATAAAACATCTAAAAACCGAATTTCTCACTTTGAAACAAAATTACAAGCAATAGCGGCAATGAAAATCCGCTGATAATTCCCAGTCGTTGCATAGTTTAATAAAATTTAGGTGACGCGATTTTTCTTTCGTAATAATTTGTTAAAAATCAAAATTCAACGAATTTTTATGAATCTTTTTCTTTCTAACGCGCGCGGCGCCGTCCGATCGAAAGTCTACGTTTTTCGTTGTACGCCGCCGAATGAAAAATACGTTTCAGGTGGAATAGTCGGACCTGTTTCTAGTTTCTGGGCAACGCCGATGTACGTGATCAATACTATAGGTACACCGATAGAGAGCCGAACGAAACGTACGAACGCACTGGCTATGCTCGATTTACCGTCGTCGTTCGTCGTTTGGTTGGTCGGTCGGCGTCTTTTCAAACGACCTTGTTTACTGTCAAACAAAATTTTTCAAAACCGGTTTCCTGCGCGCACACTGACTGTCCAACAACGTACAAACTCTATTGTTGTCGCCAAAATGAAAACTTTGTACGAGAACTCGGCCTATGAGAATCTTTTTTATATTAGTTTCTGAACGGTGAGTCATATAAAAATGACTCGAAAATTCGCACTTTTCTTGTATTACAAGCAAAAAATCCGCACTGGACAGTGAATTTTTTAAGAAATTTGCTTCCCAGTCTTAAAAAAGAAAAGTAGAAAAGTACTAATTTGTCTGAAACACATTATAGAGCTTTCTGTCATACTGTAGCCGCAAAGCTGGGTTACAGGCCTCGCAAACGCAAACAAGCCAGCTTTTTTCCTGTTTTTCTCGCATGGGACATTGAATTCTCGGAAATTTGCTTTGAAACGCATTAGAAAGGCTTATAAAGGACAAATTAGTTAATATCTTGGCAAATCCAACTCATTAGCCGTTGAAACATGCTAAATTACTCCCTGTAGCTTGTTTAACCAACATTTTTCACAAGTTTCTGTCTTTTTTCGAAACGTAACGTTGACTTGATAAGTTTACTGAAACTCAACTATGAAAATGCATTTTTTGTACAATATAATTTTTTACAATAAAAAAGCAAAATACATTTTTTTTATTATGCAACATTAAATCATAATCTCTTTTTGTAGCAAGCGACGACTCAGTCGGGAAACGAAACGAATGCGATTAGCACCAAATATAAAAAGAGAAATATTTTCATTGTACCATGTCCGAAAAAAATACAGCGATTTCCGAAAGTAATTTTTCGGAAAAAAACTAAAGAAAACGCTACGCATCGAAAAAGCTCTAATCCCAAATAAATAATGCAAAAACGGTCCGAATTAACAAAATACGATTACGGTAAGCGAGAGAGACGTAGGCACGACGAAAAAATAACAAAAAAACGATTGAGATTTTTTCCGAAACGAGAAGAAAAACCAGCCAACCAATAAAACGGTAAAACAGAAACAAACTCACGAAAAAACGAGTAAAATTTTTTACGAAATAAAATATGAGCCACTTCAGCGAAGAAAAATCTCAAAAAGCGTACGAATTTCAAACGAAACGGGCCCAACCGAACGTCAATTCGAACGTAGATCGAAAAGACTAGTTTCAATACCGATAATAGTTGAAGAAAAAGAAATTTATGGTCGATGAAATCTGAAATCGAGTTCAAATGTTTAAATGTTAAGAAAGTAGTACAGAAATATCAGCTATTTTTTTCAATTACCTCGTAAAATGCCTACTATCTTCGTGAACTTCCATTTCAACGCTTTTAAAATCGTTCAGTTCTTTTCGAATCGCGGCCTAAAATCGATCATGTTCAGTAACAAAACGTGTCCAAAACATTAAACGCAATCGTAAAAAAGGAAAAAAAGAGTACGAAAAACAAAAAACATGAATCGTAAAACGAAATCGAACAACAAAATTTTACCTTATCTTTGGGCGTCAAACGCGTCCACGGTTTGTCAGCGCGTCGATCGTACGGCTCGGCTTGCGTGACTTCGACGTAATCGTTAAACTTTATAATTTGCATATCTTTCAATTCATCGATGGTCGGCCGAAAGCTGAGCTGAAAAACAAAATTTCCGACTGACTGCGACGATTTACGGACAAAATAATCGTCGTCGCAAGGCTACTTTTCGTAAAAGCATAATTTTTCGATCTTCCATTTCTTGACGACTCAACAGATGCTCAACACCGTCGTCTAAAACGAAGAGACAATGAGAAAATTTGTTTTTAAAACAAGAAATCGAGAAAATTTGCTGATCAACGAAAATAATTATTGCGCAATAACTCACCGCCAAAATTCTCTGATCGATTGAACCCGTCAGAATCCGAATTTTCTTGATCATCCATCGATCGCTGCCGTTGATCGCCATCGAGCATGTGTCGAAGCGACAATGTATCCTTGCGTTGAACTTTGGATGCCAATCCAGCTGAAATGAGTCCCGATAATACGCGAGTTTAACACGATAAGTGCTCAGTAATTGGAATTACAATTAATCGTCGGCTCTTCTTCTTCTTCGTCGTCGTCGACCTCGTCCCTGTACAATACCGGACCATCTTCGTCGTCGCTATCGCTGTTAATTCGAATTTCGCCGTTGACGACTTCGCTTGGTCCGCTAAGAATACAAATTTCTAGTTTTCGGCTTTCCTACCATGATAACAAAACAAAACAAAACAAAACATAACAAAACAAAATATTTGTACTGCTTTCGACGAATGTCGAACTTTCGCAAATTTCTCATTTCACCCGCCGCTCGTTTTATCGCCGGTTTGGATGGCACAGCTTCCAAATTCGGTTCCTTAGAAGGAATTTCTTCGATGGACGACGTGTCGCGCGTGACTGAAACGAAACGAAAAATGACTTTTATCATCTCGACGAGGACCAAAAAAGCGTGGTAATACGGATTAAAATCGTACTGGATTTCGTCGCATTTACGTCCAAATCGGATTCAAGGCCGATTCTTCGGAATTCGTCGGACGTTAGCGGATTATAGTAAATAAACTGCTGCTGGCCATTATTATTAACGTAGAAATTATGATTCACGAATTCGACTAAAAAATAAGAAATTAAAACAAAAAATTGACTCGCCACGATCTGCATCGGTTACGATTGGTTCCATGATCTGGGTCCAACGGCGGCACGATCGAATGCTCGTTGAGCAACGAGCTTCGTGTGAAAACTTTCTGAGTCTGGTTCTCTTCGACTTTGATCGTAACGTGATGAACGTCGGACAAATTTCTCGTCGTCGTAACGAACGTTCGAGGCGGTTTCGTCGCGTACGACGGTGGCGGGGGTAAAAAAGTTTGATCGGTGGGCGATGCGAAAACTCCAACAGGCTCACTTGAATCACTGACGCCGTTGTTCGTTTTCAAATCATGTTTCGATAGTTCATTATCTAAAGCATAAAATGAGTTTTCAATGCAACTACAGTTAACTATAGTTGGCACTACACAATGTACACTTACTTTGCGTAATATTTAATGCACGTAATCGAGTTTCTTCGCTTACATAAGGTACCGGATTGAGAACTTTAGATTTGGCGAATTCTAAAACAAAATTTCGGCATGGACAGCGCCGTAATATGGTGCTAATTCGTTTCACAAACTGACTTTCGTCGCCTATTGATAAATTTTGAAATATTTCCGACTGTTTCGTGAACTTCTTTCGTTTCCATTTCCATGGTTGCAACAGACGAAACCAAAATTTACTCGTTCGTATCGTTCGACCAAACGCTCGTTTTCGTTCAACGATCGGCGAAGACGGATGCAAAAGAACTTTATCACAGCTCGACGAAGTTTTCATCATTTGATGATGATTGTTGGCGTCTGAAAAACAAAAAACGTGCCTGGCTATACGCCAAAACGAGCAAAAACTGATTCGGGCCAAAATCAACTAACCGAAATTTAATCGCATCTGTTTCAAAACTTCGGCCATGCCAGGCGGATCACTGTTGCTTCGTCGGCGAAGATCTCGAGCCGTCGTAAAACGAATAAAATCGTCGTCGGGCGGCTCCGAATAAGCGACGGATACGATGGAAACGGCGTCCGGTTCGATATCTTTTATGTTAACAAAAAATGTGGGTTTTGTTCGAAAAGTTACTGTCCGGGCATGAAATTAGTTTTTTAGAAGAATTTGCTCGCAAAGTCACCGTCTAACGCACGAAATCAGTTGTTACAGAATTTTGCTCGCAAAGTCAATGTACTGCGCATGAAATCGGTTCCAAACTCGACATTTACCTTTCGTTCCGTTCATTTTCGCAAAACCGGACGTCGTAGATTCGACGAATTTTCTACATTCGTCGACGTACGACGTTGACGGATTTTCGTCTCCATCGTCGTTGGCGTTTCCGATCATTAAGTCTTGAGTAGTAGTATTAAAAATTGGCACATATTCGCAAAAAAGCTATACTGGAAAAAGGAGAGGAAAAACAAGAAATCATATGTATTTCTGTTAAAAAGCAGGAACGAATTTGTTCCGAAGATTAAAAACGAAAAGTAGGCGAATCAAAAAGCGTTCATCCGTGAAGCATTACACGGACGGCGGCGGTGGCGGCGAAGAGGGAGAGACGAACGCGAATAAATAGCATCGAAAAAAGACGTTTTCGCGACGATTTTCTGTTTCGATCGAGAAAGACGCGCGTTAAACAAGGAAAACGCGAATAAAAATTGCTCGAAAGCAAAAAAACGTCGAAAACAGTTTAATTAACGAATAGAAATTTATTAAACAAAAAAGTGTCCTCGCGACGAAGCTATCGCTCGGTACGTTACTCGGGCGACGAATCGAGATGCGAAAACAAAAAGTGCGATAATATTTCGATAAATGAAACGATATTTCGTTTCAATCGGTCCGAAATTAATGACGTATCCATCCAATTAACGAATTGAAGAAAAAAATAAATAAAAACGGAATAGTTTTCCGCGAATTCCACGAAGATAATTAGTTTGCATAGGGTGGAAAAAAATTGAAACACGATATATCGACATTTATTTATTATTTACGTATTCGAAAACAACGTCAAAAATGTCTCAAAATGATAAATAACAAACAAATCTCTTGTATAATTTTTAAATAAAACGCGTAAAGTTACTTTCCGCAGTGAAATTCGCACGTTTTGAAAATTGACCGGATAATAAAAATGAAAACAAAAAAGTATCCTTGCTCAAGCGAAAACGTCGCCAAACCGGTTTTCTTAATACACTGCGGCATAGCGCACACGACAGTAAACTTTCTATAATGATCCGCAGGTTAAATGCATGTTTATTACAAATTAAACTAGTTGGATGACAAATTCGACGAAATGGTACAGTTTTCTGAACCGTAACAAAATATTGCACCTTTTGTTCAAATTTCTTTCGTTTTCGCGATCGAAATTCATTTCATGTCACGTTTTCCGTTTTAAGCCTACTAAAACAAAATTCCCTTCTGGTTTTGCACGTTTTTTCATCGATTTCGAGGCGTCAAATAAATCTTATCGGTCAAAAAAATCAAAATAACAATGGCAAATCGCGCCGGTGCGACTCGTCCGAACGGTCCTGGCGGCCAGCAAAATAAAATTTGTCAATTTAAATTAGTGTTACTCGGCGAATCGGCCGTGGGCAAATCATCACTTGTTCTCAGATTTGTTAAAGGCCAATTTCACGAATATCAAGAATCGACGATTGGAGGTTTGTAAGAGAAAAAAATTATGTTTGCTTTTTCGTTTTTCGATGCGTAAACGCGTTTCATTTGTAGCTGCCTTCCTTACACAGACCGTTTGCTTGGACGATACGACGGTGAAATTCGAAATCTGGGATACCGCTGGCCAAGAGCGATATCACAGTTTGGCGCCGATGTATTATCGAGGCGCGCAAGCGGCGATCGTCGTCTATGATATCACGAACCAAGTTAGATTTACGAACTATAGTCACATGTAAACTGTAGTCGAAAGTTAACGATAGACCATGTCAAGATAATCGCAAGGGAGCTATCCTGCCGCGTCAACTATAATCTAATATCAAATATAGACTTCGGCCAACCGTTGTCGCATGCAAATTATAGTCTTGTGTCGACTATGGTCCTGTAGTCACCTATAGTCTCAGGTCAACTATAGTGCTGCCGACTACACTCTCAACTGAACTATAGTTTCATTTGAACGATAATGTCATAACGAACTATAGTTTCTTTAGAGTTATAGCTGCAAAGACTATCGTCCCTCAAATTCTAATTCTAATTTATCTTTCAGGAGTCTTTTGCGAAAGCGAAAAATTGGGTTAAAGAATTGCAAAGGCAAGCCAGTCCGACCATCGTTATTGCATTAGCTGGCAACAAAGCCGACTTAGCCAATAAAAGAATGGTTGAATATGAAGTAAATTCGATTTGCATTTGCGATGAGTTTTTTTGGGCGAAAAATTTGTTTCTATTTCAACGATTCGAGTCGCGAAGTGATTTCACGATTTAAATGCGAAATATATTTATGTTTAGGAGGCTCAAGCGTACGCTGAGGATAATGGATTACTTTTTATGGAAACGTCGGCCAAAACGGCGATGAACGTCAACGACGTATTTCTGGCCATTGGTAATCGTTTCGGACGCGCGTAGCGGTTTGAAAAGCAAATTTTACGCCTGGATTTCGTTTTTTTGCAGCAAAAAAGCTTCCTAAAACCGAGACCGGCGGTGGTCCGTCAGGCGGCGGGCGTCAAGGCATCGAATTGACCCCTAACCAAGAAAATCGTCAAGCGTCTTTGGGCGGCGGTTGTTGCGGTGGCAAATGACCGAACAAACACTGGACACTGGACAATTTTGTTTGCAAGGACCCTTAAAATTATGAATATAAAAATGAAAAAATTTTCGTCTCGTTAATGTTATAAAAAAATTACTGTGTTATTTGCTTCGCTGCGATTTATTTTTATCTGATGGGTTTTTCTTCTTTTTTTCGTCTCATCGTTTCTCGTTTATTTTTTATTTTCTATTTAACACTAAAATAAATTTTACTTGAGTTAAAAACACTTTGGTACCGTTTTTAAGCCGAAATCGTGCAAATTAAGACTAGAAATTGGGTTTTTATTTAGAAAGATTGTCTACGAAATAATGACAAAAGAAACAAAAAATGTAAAATTTATTATAACTAAGAAACAACAATCTACAAAACTGTAATAATAAGAAGAATAATAGAATATAATTTTAAAGAGTGAAAAAAAATGATAAATCCTTTGGAAACAAAAACGAGGTAGATAATGAATATTTAAAACAAAAAACTTGTGTTGGCCAAAACATGAACATGAACCTGAGCAAAATTAAACAGAATTTTAAAACTGAACACGATTCAGTCGAAAATCGAAAACTTTAAAGTACACACGATATCTAAAAAAATAGAAAAAATCTAAATGTACAGAAAACTAATTTCATGTACCATTTTTCGGCTGGATGAAGAGGAAAAACAAACCAAACGTAAAAACAGCAGATAATGTGACAAAACGACAACAAAGAAGAATTTTCCTCAAAAAAACATTTCAATATTGCAAGATTATTGCAACTGAACCCTACAGTAAGAACAGGCATCTTCGTTATTTATAAATCAAGACACAGTTATAGCGAACAAAGACGAAAAAAGTACACTTTTGATACAAAAATTTTTGACTTGCGGGGTTAAAACTGAAAATTATCCTCCAACTATAAAGTGGAAGATGCCAGTTGAGACGAATCGACGGCGCTTTTTTGCGATTTCGATTCATCGCTGACTGATTCAACTTTGTCGCTGTTTTCCGGCGCCGAAGTGTTACTGACATGATTGCTTGTGCTCGTCGAGTCCGGACTTTCGATATTTTGTTTACTGTTACTGTCACTCGATAATTTCGTGTTGCTGTCGTTCGATCCGGATGAATCTTGATTTTCAGGAAATTCCGAATCGGATCTAGTCGACAGCGACTGAGGATTCGATTGCTGACGAGTCGGACAGTCGGCGATCAGGTGGTCTGTACCGTGACAATGGTAACAGCATTTTGGCAAAGTACCCAACCGACATTTGGCCGCTACATGATTGCCGTATTGTCCGCAGTTGAAGCATCTGCAACGAAAACAGTCGAAATTCGACTGAAAGCGCGCTAGCTGAGCAGTTACCGAGCAAATTTACTCAAAAGTACGAGTTTTGTGTTTGTGTTTTTGCATTTTGCGAGCGATTTTTAACTCAAAATTGCCGCTTAATTATAAATCAGCATTTTTATTACATTTTCTGAACTAAACTAGCGAGATTGATAATTTGGCGCCTGATTTTCCATTTGGCGAGCATTTTTGAGCAGTAAATACTGCCATTTGATCGCAAAAACTCATTTTTAGTGCGTTTTCTGCGCATTTTTCGCTCTAACGTCGACAAAACGACTTATAGTACCTGATTCTGCGAAATTTCTTCTTTCCCAACGGTCGTACACTGCTGCCCTTGCACTGCAGTCCTCCGAGTCCAGTTACGATGGTGGCCTCGTAGCCTCGATCGGTTTGTTTATCGAAAAATTCCACCGACTCGCCTTGGTCCAAGCTTCGAAATCCGGGCATTTGTAGAACCGACTGAAATTACATACCGGCTCAAAATATTTCTCAACTATAAACTGTAGACCGCTTTGCGGGTGTTAGAGCTCATGTAAGCACGAACACTAAAATATACATTTCAAAAAGTACAAGATAACTCGTAAGCTAGCGCAGAAAATAAGTTTTACAAATCGTTTCATTCGTATTTTTACGTTTCGCTATCATAATGAATCAGGATCATTGTCTCACGGATCGGATTAATGATAACACGGATTAAGCTCGTGGATATACCTGATGAACGAAAACATCTGGACCACCGTCATCGGGCGTCAAGAAACCCCATCCTTTCAAAACGTTGAACCATTTACATGTGCCAGTGCGGACGTTTTCGCTACTCATACTGGTTCCCGATTCGACTCTTTCGCGATTTTTCACCGATTGATTATCGTCGTCTCCGTCATCTGTGGGGCAATAAATCGCGAACATGATTTTATATTTGAAGCAAATATAAAACGTGCTATATTTATGAAAGTCGACTGCACGTGTGAACAATGAACTAATTTCTTAAAGCTTTATATCGATTCAGAGGTGGTTAAAAGGCTCATCAAAAACATGAGAAAACAGTTCAATTAAAAAATTAATCTTATAACCCAGTAAGATAATGATATGGATTTATAAAATTGCTCATGATTTCTTGTGTATTTTCGATGTAATATCGTTAAATTAAATTCATCATTAAGTTTATAAGGCTTCGGCAATTATAATTGACGCTTTCCTTGTGCGACGACACGTCTCATTGAAAATGACTTGTCATTAAATGTGAATAAAATTTTAAAATTAAAGTACACTATAGAAGAAGGGCTGGGCAAAGTCGTCATTAGATGTCATGCTAAAAAAAGTGTTTTTGGTAAACAAAAATATATCTCATTTTGTTGATAGCAGCAATTCGGGCAAAAATTTGTTTTCTAGTCAATAAATCGAGAACAAACATATTAATCTATCGGTAAGTTAAGTTTGGTGAAACAGCAGTTGAAAAAATGATGGACAAAGAAAAATATTTTAAAAACGTTGTTGATGTTAAAAGTTATCAGCTTTGAAATTTAGCGAAATAATAGAGCGTAATCGCCTGCTAATGACAAATTGCTCTAAGCATATTAAATTTGGCAGACAGGAACTTAGAGATCAATTTAAAAAGTCTAAATCAGAATGTATAGTAGAATAAAAGAATAGAACAAAATAAACAGAATATTTGATTAATAGCCAAAATTTCGTTGTCATTTACACTAATAAATCATTTTCATGGTATTTTCGACCTCGGGGTACGAAACAACGTCCCGCAAGCAAATTACATGATTACAATTAAAATTTTAGAGCAACTTTTTAGAAACGAACTTCACGAACTGACCTTTCGTTTTCGGTACAACCGACGCCGACGCCGTCGAAGAAGAAGCAATATTAGTTTCACTCATATCGTAAAAAGAATAAATTTAAAAAATAAGACGGTCCAAATTTGTATTAAAAGAGAACAATAATAAAAAAGTAGCATGTGAGGTAATCACTTTACACTCATCAAATTCGTTCCCGTCCAGTCCACTCTTCGCCGAACGCGAATTCGGTCGGCGTCGTTTCGATTCGAGCGACTAGAGGTTTTTATTTTCAATGAGCGCAAGCGACAAAAATCGGTCGTCGGCCGACCGACCGACGCGCATACGTACACGCGTTGGACGCTGGCCAGTGGTCGAAACGCTATCGAGACCGACCGCAATGTTGTTTTTCTAGTAGTGTCCACTACGCTCGCTGACCCCTCGCCATTCGCAGCTGCCGTTTTTCAAACGTCGAACGAAGAAACGACGAACCTGTGCCGGCCCAATACATTTTTCATCGTTTTTGCGACGGGGCGTTATTTAGTTATAGTATGGCGAACGATTGTTGTGTGTTTACTATATTCGCGTTTTTAGAATCACGTGCGAGCCATTCATATCGTTCGGAATGTTGTTGGCGGCTCTGGAGACAACCCCCCCGCTCTCTTGTCTCTCTTTTTCTATCTAGCGCGCGCAAAACTAGCGCTAGGTGCATTTTCGCTGTTTTGTAAACAAATTTCCTCGCAGCGTACGGTTGTTTGAGGGCGCGGGCGACTATGCATTGTTTTCGATTTTGGGCGCTTTCCAATATAGTACAGTACTAAGTTAACAAAAGCAACGATCGGCTTAAAATATTGTTGTCGTTCGTTTACGTTGAGGCGAATGAATCACGGAAACAAAAATGTGTACCACCAGTGTTCATAAAAATTTTTTTTTCTCAATATTAAATTTTTTGAAATTAAGTTCATCTGATTGCTGTAAGATATTTTGTGCCTGTTTAGCTCGCTTGAGGGCGCTGGCACGCAACTTTGTATTCACTGATTTCTCGTATGGTTGCTTGAGGTGAAGGCTTTTTCGACTTTGGGTGCTTTCTAAATAGCGCAAGTTAGGAAACGCAGTTGGCAACGAGACTTCTAGCCCAGTCATTGTGTATATATAGAAAACAATGTAGTTGAAACTCAAGCACGAATCATCGCGGTGATGCTTTTACATATTTTTAGCTCACTTCAAGGCGCTTGCATAAAATGTTCATTGACTAAAAATACAAAACGTTTTTTACTAATGACAATATTTCGAGGGCTGCACGGCAGAATGTCCTAAGTGCATATGTCTCAGCACTGCAGTTAGGACATTCTGCCGCGCAGCCCTCGATTTGTACACAACTTTTACAATTTAAATTCGGCTTGTTTCGGTAAAAAAGTTTGTTTTCCAAAATCGTAACATTCGTAAATCGTAGGGGATCGAACGTAATCTTGCAGGAAATCGATACTAATATTGTCTAATTTGGTAGCCGTGGCTTACGATGTAAGTCGAATCGAAACATTTTTTAAATGAACATTTTGTCAAATACTGTAAGAACCGAAATTATTCACGGATCGAAATATTCACGGTTTTCACGGTTCCAAATTATCCGTGAAAATTTCGATCCGTGAAATGCTCTGTGTAGTATCGTTTTCAAATTTTTTTCATTGAAATAAAGTAAAGATCCGTGAAATTTTCGATCCGTGAATTTTTCAGTTCTTACAGTAACTGAATTATCATGGTCGGTCAAAATCATCAGCTCGCTCAAACTGAATCTTTCTATGCGATGATTTTCGATTCGGTTATTGATGTAGAATATCGGCGTTTGCTGTAACTGGTTCAAAGGCGGATTCACACCGGCCAACGGCTGAACCATGTAAAACATCGGGAATATCCGATTTACCAACTGTCCTACTGTAGATACCCCTCGTATGCAATAATATCGCATGAAGTTGTTTCGGATAAAATATCGGCTTAGAGGTCCAACGATGTCGTTCAAGTGGATCGTTCAATCGGATAACTGGACTCGTTTTTTCCTTCACCGGTAAATTTTGCGAATCGAAACTTGTCTGCGATGAATTCCATACGTCTCGAATGGACCATTTCAAAGAAAGGTAAATTAAAATTAGCTCGAGCCGGACCGATGTGACCCATGGCCAACGGATCGCGCCAATTAGCTCCGATCAGGTCGTACTCGGTCAATAAGTTGTAATAAATCGAGAACGATTGTAGGCGTAAGTGTCGATATCCAAATAGATCCCGCCAAATTTGTCAAGAATGTAAAATCTGAAAACATCCGATCGATGATTGTTCGATAATTGTAGTAACAAATCTTTGGATAATCTGGCCAAAATCGGCTAAATTCGAATCGTGAACGAGAATGACTTCGAATTCGCGGTTGACGCATTGAATATTGTCGGCTAGAATTCGAGCAAACGGCAGGACGGCGTCGGTATCCCAATAAATCCAAGTCGGTGGTTTGCCATCGATTTCGTAAACTCCGATCGACGAATTGAGCAAAAATCTCGACTTGCCAGTTTCGATAAAAGGTCGCGCTCGTCGATTTTTGCTAGAAAATGGTATACATTTGCTTTCTTTCGAAATTAGGTAAGTCAGTAGTATCGTTAATGCCCACAATGCTGTAATCGCTGGAAAAAAAAGTTGATTTTTTATTATTTTCACGCACGAAACGTGTTTTATTTTGATTTACCCAAAAGCAAGAACAATTTTAACGGTGATTTTATCCTCATTTCTCAAAGTTTATGAATACAAGTTATCAAATCACTTATGAAAACGTTGCGTCGTCGTGGTGTTTTTTTGCGAATCACTTTATATACAAGTCATTTCGTCATTACGTTAGGTAACGTTCCCTCCGGTGGGCGTGGTTAATTTTTCGGTTGAATATTTTACAAGTTATCACTTTAATTTATGAAATAAATAGAAGAATAATGTACAAGTACGTTAAAAAAATAATATACATAAAGCTGAGAGCGTACGAAAAAAAAATTTCAACTTTTCGTAAAAGAACTTTCAACAACAATCGACGAAGACCGATCGTCCGAAATCGCTCGATTTGTTGTTACTAAATCGTAATCAACAGCGACGATATTCGAATTGCGTTTCAACAGCGTAGTTCGGCGTAATGTGCAATAAATATAATATGATAAGGCGGTTAAAAAACAAACCAAACTAAACGATAAAATGACAGAGAAAAAGGCTGGCGACAAACAATAATTTTGCTTTTGCGACATGGATTTGCTACGATCTGAAACAAGAATTGTTCAATGAAAACAAACAATATTATTGTCTTCGCTGAATTCTTTACTGTCAATGATTTCGGCTGAGCATATTTGTTGATTTTCACTTAGGCACACCGAAGTATTCACATCGTAATTTTGTAATGAGCGCTTTTGCGCCAAAAATACTTGATTATTATCGGTAAAATCGAACAGCAATGCGTTTTGCAGCGCCGCCGAAGTTACAACTTCGGGACAAACTGGTGGCTGTAAAACAAATTTCGTCATCGCTAAATCTTCAAACGAGGTGTTTTTTTTGTTTTGTTACAGTTGGAACGAGGTCGCAGCCGTTTTTACCATCGTCGTCTTCAATTTCCGAGCAAACTATGCAATCGCACTGAAACGACAGCATTGAATTATCAGGAATTCGAAAAGCGTGCCAATGAACCAAGGCCAAATCGTGATAAGTGTCGTAATGGGGATGAGCGAATATGTTTATATCAACGGAACATCTGAATGACAAGAAACTATAATAGAACTCTGAAATGAAAACTAAAATTATGGCATAGATGTGATTGCCAAGCATGCGTTGATCTGGCTGAGTGACAGCATAAAATTAGTATTTGAAAGTGGGCAATTGGTCGTTACCCTTTATTGTCAATTATTGTGTATCGTTCACCAGACACTTTGTCCAATACTGTGCAATTTTTGATAAGAAATCCAAAAGCGTCTGAAAAAGGCTGTCAGCGACGTTGACGTTTAATTTTACAATTTTTCTAGATTTTTTACTGGACGAAGGATTCAATGTGAATTCCATCTTCAACGTTTGACCAATGTAAGCATCGCGTATTGTCGATCCGTTGGACGGTCCGTATTTATGATTGTCGCTTTCCACTTCTTCCTGTACAACCCTCATTTGACATTGTGGCATTGGCGCTTGACTTTCTATTTTAATGGGCACTAAATGCAACCTAACAAGCAAAATATAATGACTTCTTTCAAAAGCATAGATAAATGCTTTTTTTACTCTTCCAAAGCTTCTTCGATTCGCTTCGGTAGATCGTCTGTGGCGTAGCGTAGTTTTTGGCTGATGCAATGAGTTAAATACGATTGCAGTCGATTTTCCTTATCGTACGACACGACCACTTCAACTTGGTAATTGGCATCGCCAGTCTTCAATTGCGGCAGGTTTCATTAATAGACAGTGACATAAATTTGTTTCGATATTACTTTAGCCGACACTGGTATTCCACAATCGGTGTAAGCGAAAGAAGCGTTGATGGAGTTCGTGCCAGTTATAGTGTAGAGACAGTTGGAATTTGACTCTCTCCCTTTTGCAAAAACTCTCCCGGTGAATTCGAAATAAGTCTGACCGAAGAACATAATGCCATCAGGCATACACATTATCAAAGGTTTTCCTGCAAAAAAAGCTGATGATTGCTCCTATAGTTAACTCGCTAACAATTTGCTGAACATTGGATCTACTTCAATTATGGTTACCTTTAATACGATTTGGAACGCTTCCTTGCTGGCCTTGAGGTTTGAATGACGCTGAAATTTGAGACTTCGTTGTGGCAGACTTCGATTGTGACTCATTTTGTGCTGGTTTCTCGGTTTCTTCACGTTTCAGTGCAACTGTTTCCGACATGTTTCGCGTTTCAGCTTCCTTCAATACTGCTGCAAATTTTGAAGTGGTCGATTTTCTTCGATGTCCGCCAGCTGTTGATGTTGCATGGTCAGCATCTTGTGATTTGGTAAATTCGGTACCAATTTTCACTGTAGTAAGTTTGCTTCTCTGAACATCTTGAGGATAAATGACGGCTGAAATTTAGTCTTTTTTTTTCATTGCTTTGTGGCATGTTTTTAGAAAACTATTCTCATGACTTACTGCCAGCTTCAAGGAAGTTATCCAGTGGAAATGCAAATGGATCATCTCTCGCTTTGTACAGTTGCGATTTTCTACCCGCCCCTACCCTTTTGTGGTGTATCGCAGAACCGTTTCTGATCCTGTCTACACAATGAGATAGGTCAATAACAACAATACCCTGAAATACAAAAGTGCCCTCACAGTCTACAGTATGACGTCAGCGATTTTGTTTCATTCGTTTTGTTCTCGAAATGTTTATTTTCATAGCCGTTTTATGTCATAAAAAGGTGACAATGGGTGTCTTTTTTAGAATCGTGCAACTGGAACGAGGGTGATACATTTCGAAACCACGAAAGTTCGCAGAATCGTTCTACTTACTGTACTCCGGTTTTTACACCATGGGCACATGAATAGTTTAGATTTCATGAAAAAAATGTTTCAAGTACCTACTCATGATGACAAACTCATACACTTAAAAAACAGAATTTTTGTACTTACCAGGAGAAAAGAGAAATTTAAAATTCTACAGTACATGATGATAAAATACAGTAATTTCCAAAGGCAATATTGAACCTGATGCTTAGGCGGAAGAATTTAAATCCATTAAAATCCAATTCAATGTCCAAATAAGGAAAAAAACCAATTTAAAGAAGCAAGAACAAGATATTAGTAAAATAGTTGACTGCAAACAGATTCGTTTCAGTTGATTGCTGCACATAAAAACGTTCAAACGAAGACAGTCTTTTTGCCAGAAAACTTAACCCCAAAGATGGTACTTAATTCTGGAACGGCAACAACGAAAAATGTCCCATATTTTTATCGTACGAACGACTGTAATACAGTATTATGTCCTGTGGAGGCAGTATGAAACCTAGTAGTCATTTCGACAACACGCACAGGTCGTCGATGGTCCAAAATTGTCCACGTTGACTCTATACCGACATTGCAAACGTAATTGCAGGGTTACTATACGACCCTCAAATAAAGTTAAACTAATCTTAACCTCACTTTCTAGGCCGAAGGGCAAAAGTATCGATCGTACAGTTGACAGTTTCGAAAATCAGGGAGCGCATGACAGACCCGACCGGACACGAATGATGCAAAATTTGAGAGTGACCAGTAAAAAGTGGATGCGACTACAGAAATTGTGTAATGGTAAGTCGTATTAAAAAAATGTTGTTTTTTGGAGCGTTCCTGTAGTGATCGCACTTCGAAACTGCAAAAAAACAAACAAGTTGAATGCAATGAAAATGATGCAGATACTAATTTCGTGTAGTTTATGTTTTCAAAATAAATTTTTCCGTTTAGCATCCTAAATTGTCGAAAATCAAAATTTTCGTTTTTTTGGCGGCTGATTTACTTTTCAATAGACGCGTTTGATGATTTTAAAATTCAACACTTTATTCAGATTCAATCTGAGTTGAAAAAGTTTGACTCAATGACAAAACGTAAAGTTCATTCTAAGCAAAAAGGTTGGTATTTTGATTCTAATGCAATTCAAAAATAAAAATCGATAACGATAAAGTTTTCTTATTACAATCTTTCACGGCTTGAACATTTTGATTGAAACAGTTATTATTTTTTTATACGACCGCTCACCGAAGCAGCAAAAAATCAAAATGATAATATAAAGGAAATATTGATAAAAATGACTCAATTGTCAAACTTTACTGCAATTTTAGCTTTTTTCCGTTTACTCTATAGTGTTTTCCTTTCAAAATGTTAGAAAATCCAAATTTTTGTTTTTTCGAAGGCTGGATTCATTTTTAAAACAACCGGTTTGACGATTTTTAAATTTCCGTTAATATTCATATTGAATCTGAGTTGAAAAAGTATGTGCACAATTTTAGCACATAAAATTCGATTTTGAGCAAAATTCAGACATTGACTTTTATCGTGTTAGTATTTAGAATTCATCTATAAAAATTAAATATGACGTCAATAGAAATCGAATCGGCCGAGTGAGAAAATTTTTTTAGGATATTTTGGGACAATTTTTGTTCGATTTTCGTCCATTTTTAGCGTCGTTCGGTTAGTTCAACAGTATTTGAAGGAAAATAATTTGATACGAACTTTGCAAACGTTGCAAGTAAGCTAATTGTGCGTTCAGTTTTGTTTCGTGGTGCTCTTTTTGAAAACCTAATTTTAAGCCTGCGAATTGTCATTTTTCCCGTATGTGTAACGAAGTTTTGCTCGTTTTGTTAAGGAAGAAACAAATATTACGTTGAATACGGTAGACAGCGTCGACAGTTTTACGGCCGACATTCAAGCCGGTCATTGGGATACAGTTTTGAAAATAATTCAACCGTTAAAACTTCCAGCTAAAAAATTAATCGATTTGTACGAACAGGTACCGAAAAATGATGCTCAGGTTTTTAGAATTTATGTTAATTGAGTAGTTTTTTATTCTTTCAGATGGTCATCGAACTGATTGAGTTGCGAGAATTGGGAGCGGCGAGACTTTTATTAAGACAAACTGATCCGATGATACTCTTAAAGCAGACCGAGCCCGAAAGATATGTTCGTTTGGAGAATTTGCTGGCTAAATCGTATTTCGATTCAAGAGAGGTAAAGAAAAGTTGCTTGCCAAAAGCTAGCCAGTAGTCTAACTTGCAATTATCTGTTTCCATAATTGTGCAGTAGTTACAATTGTCCAGTGGCCATATATGTTCCGGGACTATAGTTGCTCGGTTATTATAATTGTTTAACGACTATAGTTGGACTTGTACTATAGTTGTTTAATGACTATGCAACTTTTTAGGCTTACGCCGAAGGCAGTGGCAAAGAAAAACGTCGCACGGCTATTGCACTTTCTCTGGCCAGCGAAGTTAATGTTGTACCACCGTCTCGTTTGCTGGCTCTGCTCGGACAGGCTTTGAAATGGCAACAACATCAGGGCTTGTTGCCACCGGGCACGCAGATCGATTTGTTCCGCGGCAAAGCGGCCGTTCGCGAGCAGGAAGACGAGAAATACCCCACGCAACTATCCAAATTTATCAAAGTATTCTTCGACCGATCTCCGTCGTATTGATTCACGGTTTCTATTCGTTTTTTGTCCAGTTCGGTCAAAAATCGCATCCAGAATGCGCTAAATTTTCGCCCGACGGTCAATATTTAGTGACTGGCAGCGTCGATGGTTTCATAGAAGTTTGGAATTTCATTACTGGAAAAATTCGCAAAGATTTAAAATATCAAGCCCAGGTAAGCACGGTCCCGAGTGGCTATCGTTCGTACGAAACTGTAGTTCATGTGCAACTATAGTTCGTGAAGACTTGTTCTCCAGTTATGACTTTTCTTAGGATAATTTCATGATGATGGACGACGCCGTCCTTTGCATGTGTTTCAGTAGAGATTCCGAGATGTTGGCCACCGGAGCTCAAGATGGAAAAATCAAGGTCAATTTTCGATAAATTTTCCAAAGATTCGAGTCATATTTTCGTTTCATGTATTTTAAGGTATGGAAAGTTCAATCGGGCCAGTGCCTGAGACGTTTCGAAAAAGCTCATAGCAAAGGAGTGACCATCGTTCAATTCTCGAAAGACAGTTCGCAATTATTGTCGGCGTCCTTTGATCAAACTATCAAGTAATCAACTGATTCAGGTTTCAAGTCAGTTCCATGTTTTTTCTGTAAAAATTTTCAGAATTCACGGTTTGAAAAGCGGGAAAACGCTGAAAGAATTTCGTGGTCATTCGTCGTTCGTCAACGACGCGATATTTTCGCACGACGGACATTTCGTTATATCGGCGTCGAGCGACGGCAGCGTAAAAATTTGGAACGTAAAAGTGAGGCCGAAACGATGGTTGTCCAGTAGAAAAATTTGCTTTCACTTTATAATGAAATGGTTTTTTGCACGTTTTAGTCCTCTGAATGCGCCAGTTCGTTCAAATCCTTGGGCGGTTTAGCCACCGGCGATATCACAGTAAATTCCGTTCATCTAATGCCTAAGAATCCCGAACATTTTGTCGTTTGCAACAGATCTTCGACTGTCATGATCATCAACATGCAAGGACAGGTAATTTGTTTTTCCAGTTCGATTTTGTGCAGTTTTTCGATCCGTACGTGATGTGATGTTCAGGTTGTTCGAAGTTTGTCCAGCGGTAAACGTGAAGGAGGCGAGTTCGTTTGTTGTTGCGTTTCGCCGAGAGGCGAATGGATTTATTGCATCGGCGAGGATTTTATTTTGTATTGTTTTTCATCAACCACTGGAAAATTGGAGAGCACAATGCAGGTATGCCGAATGGACAATAGTTGCGTGAGCTGTATAATTATAGTCGCATGCGAACTATAGTTGCAAGTTGCATGAACAATAGTTCGTTTCGTTTTAACTATTGTCGCATGGGAATTATAGTTGCTTCAGCAATAGTTGACCTGTAATTGCTTGTTTCACTATAGTCGCATAAGTATTTTGATTGGTTATGAAATATTGTTGCTTAAAAACTGTAGTATCTTATGAACTGTAGTCGCACTGTCACATTTTTTCAGGTTCATGATAAGGACGTGATCGGAGCTTCTCATCATCCTCATCAAAATTTATTGGCTACATATTCCGAAGATGGCTTATTAAAACTTTGGAAACCTTAACTGAATATTTTTATGAACTATTTCTCTTTGTACATTTTACGATGTATTGCATTTCGTACCGTTATTTCTGAAAAATGTATTAAATGCTGTTTGGAGAACATTTTTCAAATTGAACAATTTTAATCCAAAAATTGAAACGAAAAACCCGTGAAACTTGTTTAGGCCTCGTTCCATACTAAATTAAGCTAACAATTGCGCTTGATAATGTCTCAGTCGGGACACAACATGATACAACACATTTGGCAACTAACAAAAATTAATACTAAATTACAGTACGGTGCTCTCCGCCGCTTTCGAATCAAATTCCTATTTCATAACGGTTACCGTAGCCACTCGTCGTAGTTCGCAGTGGATGGCTACAGTAACCGAGGCGAGGATCGTTAGGATGATCATCAGGCTTATGACACTGCCCATGACGTACGGTGACATGCAAACTTTTTGCAGTTGATCTTGCTGACCTCTGACCTGCGCCAATTCACCGTTCGTGGAATACGCAAATTTATTGTCTATTTCGGTTTCTGCAATAGGAACTTGGTCTTGAGAAGCAGGTACGGTACCTACTCACAAAAGTGTCCTACTCGACGGTAGATCGTCAATGTCCATTACAGTAATCCCAGTGGACAAATCCATGTCGTTGTCGAAGAATAATTGACGATGTTCAGGATCGAAGGGTTCCACTACATCTGAACTGCCCGCGGCTCGTTTGGACCTCGTTTGGTTTCTGTTACACGCAGGCGGCTGAAACAAATGGAATGAAAAAAGAGATCTACCTTGTCGTTCAAAACAAAGAAACGAGGAAAAATGCGAATCTTACAGTTAATCCGAGACAAGCGCCGTCGGATTTCATGCACATGGATATGGAGCATTGAAAATAGACAGTGGGCTGGTCAGCGAACTTGAATACGTGAGATTCGACGAAAGCCTGATTAGCCAAGGCGTTGTAAGTTAGCGGACCAAGAATGAGGGGATCAATGGGACATCTGAAATCCAGAGATACACTGGCTAGGGGGCAGCATGAACTAGAATGAATTAGTTTTCACTAGTTTCCGCATCTGCACTATAGTTCACATGCAACTATTGTCCATGCAATTCACATGCAATTGTAGTTGCATACCACTGAAGTTGCACAAACACTGGTTTCCAGTCGTATTGGTTCCTTACCCTATTTGATCCAGCAATTCTTTACCCTGTTGACCAGTGCCATTGTCAACGTAGCATCCGTGGACCAACATGCCGAACATATCTGATAAAAAACAAGAAAATAAAAAACAATAACTATCATGGGATGCTCAAGTTACGTGACCCCTACCGCTGTCGCATTGCCAAACGTGAAAAACTTGATCGCCCACTTTGGCATAGGATATGATCGGACCATTTATCGAGCCTTGTCTCACGTTGTACGTGCAGATCGGCATGCGAGCCGTGTCGACCAGATCCACAGTAGGAATCATACTGCAGACAAAATTTCATCCGTACATATAAACAAATTTCTTGAAGACATTTCCTCGTCGATACCTGACTTCCACTTGCTGAGACACGTATTTGTCGGCTTCCATGAAAAAGCATGTGCATCTGTAAGCCTTGTCCACTTTTGTAATGAACGTACTGTGGAAACTTATGATGACAGTCATGGAATGTTCAACACCTCTCGGTCGACCCAACTGAAAACAAAATACATTCACTGGTCAGTGGGTTTGTTAGCTCTACAAAGGCAGCCAGGTACCACACTTTGCTTACTCTTCTCTGTCGCCTCATGTTACAATCGCCATTTTTCAAATCGAAATCCACAGCGGCTCTTGTATTCCCTCGATAATCCATGACGCATTGCTTCTTATCCGCCATGCCTTTAATAAATATCCGCCCTTGGAATGGTCTTTGAGTGTTGAAAGTCATTTTAACCATTTCGTCTTCGCAGTGAACTATGGGCACATCTGAAAATTTGTTCGCTTTAAACGTTGGATATAGTGATGCTCATTCAACAGAGCCTTACCTATGACACCATTGTCAATAGGTATAGAATATGATATGACGACCTAAAATAAAAAGCACACACTCAATTTTTGTTTTATACTTCACTTGCCACTCACTTACTAAGCTTAATAAAACGCTAAATCCGCATATAAGCATTTTGATTTGCAAGTACGATAGCTAATTCGCGTCGAAAGCGACGAAACGATTAAGACCGGTTTCTATGCGAAAATAAGATAAATACCGCTAAATTCAAAGATATCGCGCTCAGATGACAGAAATTTTGCTTACTATTGATGAAAACTAAACACCAGTCGCCTTTTGTAGATTATCCAACTAAAATTGACCCGACTACCGAGCAAAATCAGATACTGGACAAGTGTACAAAACTCGACTCGACGCCGGACTATAAATTGTAACGCGCCACCCGTTTGACCTTGGCAAACCATCGACCAAGCCAATTTATGCACTGGCTCCCTACCGAAAATACGATGAGAAAACAACGATGACTGACTACGTATAGATAGGTACGAGGGTGAAAATGGACTACAACTGGACCCATATATTTTTGCGACCATTCCTTATTGTACGACCCTGACTCGTTGTCCTGTCCGATGGTCACGTGTCCGTTTTTGTTTAGTTGAGCATGTAGTAACTTATTTTTAGTACGGTGAGACATTTCGTTGAAATATGTTTCGCAAAGGTGTCCAAGGCATCAAGGACGCAAGCACTTTTTTAAAACTAGACAGTGAATCTTGGAAAAAAAACAAGCTATAAAATATTGAATCGCACACTTAAAATTTTTCGTTTCGAAACCCAAAAAGATCACGTGATGGTTTCTATGCAAAAAAAATAATAAAGGGGGTAGTAAATTCAAAAAATTTGCTTTCAATTGAGTTTTATGAAGTAAATAGCCGCTGGTCAATTTCTAATTACAATCATAAATCTATTTTAGGGGCTGGTCAACAAGTTTGAAGGTCGACCAGTGAAAATTTTTGGACCCTGTAATGTGAAGTACCCTACCGAAAAACCTTGACAAATTTTCCTAAAATGGTCACTGAAGTATTTTAGATTGGTCAATTCCTGTTACTATGCAGCGCAAAATGTTTCAGATGCCAGCATATTATTCGTATGGTCAGTCAACGATTCGGTTAATGAATGATATTGACATTCGTCCTTTGGCAATTTCTAGACACCCAATTTCGTCGATGGTAATGAAAATTTTTCACGAAACAAGTTTTTGCCCTAATCGTCCCGTTTGATGAAACAAACTTTTTGCGCGAAACTCTCGCGTAAGGCGCAGCGAAAAAAGCTTTGCCTCGAAATGCTCAAATTAAGCGTAAAATGCGAAAATGGTAAAACCGATGGTCGACAAAAAGTTTGCTTAGCCTTGGGCGATATTTTTTTGTCGACCACTGCGAAGGCCATTTCAACTCTCCTCGTTGCTATTGTGGGTCTGTCAGAATGGTCAACTTCGCCCTCAGACACGAATATTTATTTGATCAACTATCGCAAGAAAAAACTATCATGTCCACGTGCGGATCTAACTCGATAAGGACAAAATCACTTTCAAGCAAATTACATTTGACAAATGACAAACATGATTATTTCAAATTAGTGTAACTATGTTATACTTAGGTATTAAAAATTTTGTTTCGAGACTAACAGGACGACCTGGTTTCTGTTCAAAAAAACTATAACTGATTAATTTTTTGCATTTCAAGTACAGTAATTTCACAAATAATATACACCATTATAACAAAAATAAAAGAAAAACTGTTATAAACAAATCATCCAAGACAGAGAGAAATTTTTTGACAGAAGTATAAACTAAACATAGATTTAAAATAAACGAATTAATAACAAAACAGTCGCAGCTTCTTACTGTAATATTTTTGAGTTTGCAATAGTGAATGGACTATAGTTTTATAAAGCAGCTGCTGAACCTGGTCTTCCGCTCGAACTCCCCATAGATAGGCTTATTCTCGGCGGCATTCCTTGTCCATACATTCCTGGTGGCGGAGGTGGTCCATACGGAGGTGGTCCATAAAATCTTCCTTGATCTCTTCGGAATAGACAGCAACCGCAACAGCGGTGATGGCGGCGGCATCGACGGAAGCGGCGGTGGTCCTGCGTACACATCTCCTACTGGTCCATGATCAACGACTCAGTTTTTTTCTCGGCAAGCAACATAAAACGATTGGTAAAATGACGAAGAACGTGAAGAAAATAATGCTGAGGACAACTATCGCAATCAACCAAACATTCGTTTAACATATGTATTCGCCTTTATTCTTTTCACAACCGTCTTTGAAAGCGCCTTGACAACTTTCTTCGCATTCCTTCTTCTTTTTTTCGTCTTCGTAATCGATAGTTACTGGTTGACGTCCATAACTCTTTTTTGTACCATTCACGATCTACTTGCAATATTTGCTTTCACAATTCGTGTTTTCGCAAATCTTTGTATTTAATGCGTCTTGTAATTCTTGACCTAATCGAACTTCTTTCATGTAACATTGCACGAGAAACACAATGCACAACGCGACACGCTTCATTTTAAAGAAATTACGAAACACGACCGCTCGCCGCAAACAGATTTGAAAAGTGAGGAAACTCGCTGCTCGCTGGCGCACTTTACAACGAATTGCGATAATTTGAATAAAATGGCAAAATTCAGCAAGAACAAGATGTTTGCTTGAAAAACAAACAATGAAAAACGTATTTTAAATGCATTTTTTGTGCTTTTGTTGATTTTTCTTGATTTAATCAATTATCAATACTTGTAAAAATAAAAAAAGGTCAAATTCAATAGAAGGGTACAATCGTCGAAATATTGACGTAAACCATTTTAAACCTGCTCATCATTATATCAGTAGCAACACTATGTACTATAGCCGAAAGTATCGAGTATTTGAAAGAATTTCTTTTAAAATTTCATTCAAATTGCGCGTTTCCGTTTTGAACAAAATATGAATTAAATTCGGATTAAGAATCGTTGAAAATGACTAGTTTAGCGGCGCTTCGCGATTACGAAGATGACGGCGTCGATGAAACCGAAGAAGACGAAATTCAAAATTTCCAACCTTCGACGTCTTCGAAAAGCCTTTCCCTGGTCGTAAATTCAGCTCCCGACGTCGGAATGAAGGTAAAAATTTTATTCAAAGTCAGCAAAAATGGAAAAGTTTTGAAATACTCTATATTTGTTGTTGTTTTTTTTAAAATTCTTGTTTCCCTTTTAAGCACGATGTCGGAAATATGAGAGCCATTGATACGGCGGCGAAAGAATTAACATTCAACGCTAAATACGAAGACCTTTTCGCCGAAAAAGTACAATAATCATTTGTTTTTAGTTTTTGCCTGTGAAAGATTAAAGTCCTGGCGAAAAATTACGCGGAAAATTGCTAAAAATGTTGTTGTTTTTTGTTCCTTTAGGTCGGTCCTACAAATCCTTTCAAGACTTCGGCGCAAAAATCACAGAAGAACGTTTTGACCGGTTTCGTCGAAGCGGCGCACGTCAATAGTTTCAATTTTGAAACGGAACGACTGACTTTCGATAGTTTTGGTGCGTAAATTTATTTCGTTGGGTCAAATTTCGTATTCGTTGGCATTTTTGACACATTTCGAACAACAGTTTTGCTTTTTTAGGTTACGCAAGAGATCCTTCGGCGAATAACATCGAAGGCAGTTTAGTCGGTGATAAGCAGGCGGCGGGGGATTCGCAGGCAGTTACTGTATTCGAAACGACGAAGACTCGGCCGGGCGACAAAAGGCAGCGTCATCGAAACTTCGACCCGCAGGATAGTAGTTTTACCGGACCATGGGGTAAATTCGTAGACGAAACGGAAGTTTCCCGCCCTGACCCCGTAAGTTTTTAGACAGCGACATTTTTTTACTGGAAATTTGCTAAATCGTTGCATTTCAGGAAACGTTGAAAGAAATGGAAGAATTCCAACGAAAACGAAAGAAATTCAGCAAGATTACGAAAACGGAGAACGCCGAAGAAAAATCCGTTCTTCACGGTACGTTACAAATCAATTTAACCCGTTAACTACTGCAGCTAGTCAAGGATTTTGTTTTTGCACTTCAGTTAAAGAACCTTTGGACTACCAAGGTCGGTCGTACATGGAAGCCCCGCACGACGTCGGCGTTAATTTGCGAAGCGAAGTACCGCCCGAAAAATGTTACGTGCCCAAGAAACAAATTCATACCTGGGCCGGTCATACGAAAGGCGTCCAGTGTATTCGTTGGTTTCCGAAAACAGCTCACTTATTATTATCGGCGAGCATGGATTGCAAAATTAAAGTACCGACTTTTTGTTTCCTTTGTTCGACGATGTTGGGGAATTTTTCACGAATTTTAATTTGACTTTTAGCTTTGGGAAGTTTATAAGGGTCGACGATGCCTGAGAAGCTTCCTCGGCCATCGAATGGCCGTCAGAGACGTTTGGTTCAACAATAGCGGAACGGAGTTTTTATCGGCGTCGTACGATCGTTATGTTAAGCTTTGGGATACCGAAACGGGTAACAATTTTTTTCACGTTCGTTTTTCGGCTGTGAAACAGATTTACGACCTAATGAGACATTTTCAGGTCAAGTTAAACAGCGTTTTCACAGTGGAAAGGTCCCGTATTGCGTACGGTTCAATCCCGACGAAGATAAGCAACACATGTTCCTGGCGGGAATGCAAGATAAAAAAATAATTCAAGTAGTTCAGTTACTTTGCATGTCACTATAGTTCAGATAAGAGTTCACTTCCAACTGTAGTTCATGCAATACTATAGTTGTCGAGAGTTATTTTTAGTGGGACACGAGAAGCGGTGAAATCGTTCAAGAATACGATCGGCACTTGGGCGCCGTTAATACGATTACATTTTTCGACAACAATCGACGTTTTTGCACGACTTCCGACGATAAATCGTTGAGAATTTGGGAATGGTAATTCGGCTGAATCGGCCATTTGCAAACTAAACTCTCAGCTTGTTTTCGTATTTACAGGGAAATTCCAGTCGATACGAAGCTCATTCAAGATCCGAGTTTACATTCGATGCCCACGATTACTATGTCGCCCAATCGTAAGTTGTTTTTTTGTTTTTTATTACATTTTCTCACTGGTCAATAAAGAAAAATTTGTTTTTTTAGAGAAATGGTTGGCCGCGCAAGCGATGGATAATAAAGTTATGATTTTTCAAGTTGTCGATGATAAAGTACGTTTCAGTCGAAAGAAAAATTTCAAAGGCCACATGGTCGCCGGCTACGCGTGCAGCGTCGATTTCTCGCCGGATATGTCGTAAGAAAAACAAAATTTATTCACTGTCTATAAACAATTATAGTATACTTGCCAAATAACAATAGTTAGCTTCTCAGTGCATGCCAAGTATAGTTAATTTAATGAGTGTAGTCGCTTAATGATTACACCACTGGCTTACTAGTGACATCACTGGCTATTGAATCGTGTATCAGGATCTTGTTTAATAAGTTTAATAACTGATTGTTGCTAGGTATCTTGTTTCGGGCGACGCCGATGGTAAGGTTTTCATTTGGGATTGGAAAACTCATCGCATCGCCGCCAAATGGAAGGCACACGACAACGTTTGTATCGGAGCATTGTGGCATCCACACGAATCCAGCAAACTCGCCACTTGCGGTTGGGACGGGTCGATCAAATTTTGGGATTGAGCGATCGATGATTTTTTTGTTTGTTTTTTATAAACATGTTTAATAGCCTGCTTTTTTATTAAACGAGACAAAAATTGTTACACGCTATTTGTCTATTTGAGTCCTGAATAAAAGCAATGAAAAAATCATCAATGAATAAAAGCAAGCAAAAAATCATCAATGTTAAAGTTGCGTAGTATGCGCAAGATGGATGAAAAATCGACGCATAACAACGTGAAACGACTTTCGACGCGAACGATTCAACATTGCGCACGTTTCCATCGTCGTTCGCTCGGTCGATAAACTTGTTGCATTTAGCTCGTTTCGGGGATCAAAATCGAAACTAGCCTAAGGAGGCGTCGACGAAGCGTTGAGCGAGTCATTAATTAGTACGTATTCATCGTCGATCGCGTAAAAAACGGAATCGTAAATTCGGAACGGAATTTTCGTCGCGTTCTTATGATGTTTTCAAAAATGCTCTGTCATAACGCAGCAGCTAATTTTATCAGTTTTCTGACCTAATTTTCGTCTTAACGATGCCAATTTTGATTACGAATGGGCGTGTTTTGTGAAAATAGTTCTTTCTTATGTTTTTTTCAATCCACTTTATAATTTTCGATTCGTCCCATTGTGCAACTGTTTTGAGCGAGTTTTCAATAATATGGAACAAAAAACTTGCTCGGATTCATTTCGTATCCGGTTAATTTGCTTTCCCGTCGCATAATCTAGCCGCGAAACCGTTAGAATCGGTCGAAAACTGATTTCGTAAAAGTTTTCAAAGTTTCGAAGATTTTTTACATTTCAGATCTCTTAAATTATTCGAATAAGGAACGAAACGGGTTCCGCGAAAATTATAAATTTTAAACTAGCCCGGGCCGGCGCCTCGAAAAACCTAGGATTTTTATTATATTAGGATATATTTACATTTGTATAAATTTATTTTCGTATTCTAAAGAGGATTGTAGTTTATATAAAACTTGGTTGAAAACATTTTCGGATCGTTGCTAATAAATATTCGTCGAAAAATTGTATAAAATAATTTCGATAAATGGCCACGGGGACGCGCGTTGCGGGGACGTCGGCGACGGCGGGCAGTGCGTCGACGACGAGCACCGGAGTGCTGATGGTCGGACCGAATTTCAAAGTCGGCAAGAAAATAGGATGCGGAAATTTCGGCGAACTCAGGCTCGGTAAGCCGACGACCGAGTGATAAGGCTTATAAATCGGCAGAAGACCGGTACCCTTGGGTTCGTTATCACTGACGAATCCAACGATATATGGCCCTTGTTTTCCAGCGCATTGAGTAGAAAACCATTTTTAGCCCGTGGAAAGTTGTTTTCATGAACGGAAAGTGGGCAAAATTCGCTCTAAAGCCCATCAGTTGGTTGGATAGTCCAACTGAAACCTTTAGGAATAGTTTTTTAGTCAGAGGACATTTTGCTTTTGTGGATGGATGAAAACCGAGCTAAAATCGTCTTAAACTTGCCGTCTGACGCAATTTACTACATTTTAGTTCCAATTGATTGTCCCGCAAGATACTATTGAAGACAGTGAGCTATCTTTGCTTGTTTCAGGCAAAAATCTGTACAACAATGAACATGTGGCCATAAAATTGGAACCTATGCGCTCGAGGGCGCCTCAATTACATTTAGAATATAGATTTTATAAATTATTAGGCCAAACTGGTAAGTTGACGAAATTTGCTCGTTTCTCGATGATCATCTGCATTTTTCGGGTTTTTTTGAACAGTTTATAGTGTGTTTCATTTTTCGCTTGTTTTTTTCTTGGTTTTCGTTAATTTATTCGTCTTTCGAACGACGAGAATTTCGTTTTTACGTCGGCGATAAGAGAGAGAAGTTTTTCACGCGTGAAATGACTTTCGACGTTGTTGGTCGGGTTTAGTGTAATTTTTTTTAATAAAAACTGCCGAACTCGTCGTCGAATTGAAAAAGTCGTCGTCCATCATCGTCGCTCGATAAGACATTTGCTTGTTGAACGTCGTCGTCGTCGCTTGTTGTCATTTCGTTCGTGAAAATTACTGGGCGAAACAATTTTTATGGCCAACCACCCACCAGCCAGCCGTATCGTCGTCGGCCGACGGCGGCGGGTCCGATGGGATTTTCGAGGAGAAAAACGGATGTAATTCGATGATGAATAGATTTCGCGTGTTTTTTTTCGCTCGTTTCTGGCAGAGTCCAGTCGAATATTTTGAATTTTAAATGTTCAAACATCGATTTTTTTTAAATACATAAATGAAGTGCAAAAGTGTTTGCATAAGCAAAAAAGGCAATCAATCAACATAAATTTGCATTTCGAGCACTTTTCAAACAAATTCTCAATGTTCAGCTTTTTTGCAATAAATTCAATTTTTTTTTCTCGTTTCTTCTCAAAATAGCAAACGAGACGACATGAAATTTTTTTATATTTTTCAGAAGGCGTTCCGCAAGTACATTATTTCGGACCGTGCGGCAAATACAATGCTTTAGTTATGGAACTTCTCGGACATTCCATGGAGGATTTATTCGATTTATGCGATCGGAAATTTACGATAAAATGCGTTTGTATGATAGCTATGCAATTGGTGAGCATTGAAGCGAATCGAAAATTTGTTTGGAAACTAATGAAAACTGCGTAGATTTTGTTGTTTGTTTTTTTATTTTGCCCGACTCGTCTGAAAACGAGACTCTTTAGTTAATTAGCAAAAACAACGTCACTATTTCCGGAAAATTCGTTTTTTTTATGGTGTTTTTTGCATTTGCTTTTAAGCTTCGACGAATGGAATTCGTGCACGGCAAACATTTAATATATCGCGACGTCAAACCGGAAAATTTTCTCATCGGACGACATTCGACGAGGAAACAACATATTATACATATAATCGATTTCGGTTTGGCCAAAGAATATATCGATCCAGAAACTGGAAAACATATCCCGTACAGAGAGCACAAATCGCTAACCGGCACGGCGCGATACATGAGCATCAATACGCATTTAGGCAAAGGTAATTCACTGGCTATAGTTGAATTGAGTCATCGCGGATTATTGTCGATGAGTCACTGGCGGCTATTCTTTCAAATGATTACAAAGTTCGGCGTGATTCATGAGCGAATGTACGCCTATAGTTAGCGATCCGTGACAACTATAGTTGGCGATTCTTGAATGGCTCATTATCGTTTTATTCCGGAACAACGATAATTGGTGGAACGACAACGACATAGCCGGCGATGAATTTTGTTTTCAATTTTAGAACAAAGTCGCAGAGACGATCTCGAAGCTTTGGGCCATATGTTTATGTATTTTTTACGCGGCAGTTTACCATGGCAGGGATTAAAGGCGGATACGTTAAAGGAGCGATATCAGAAAATAGGCGACACCAAACGATCGACGCCCGTCGAAGTGTTGTGCGAAAATTTTCCCGGTAAATCGAAGATCCATCGTATTTTTTGTTTGGATTTCGATTTTTATCGATCTTATTATTTTTTGTCAGACGAATTCGCAAGTTACCTTCGATATGCTAGACGATTGGATTTTTTCGAAGCGCCCGATTATGAATATTGCTCGAATCTATTTAAATCCGTGATGGATCGAAACGGATGGACGTGCGACAACGAGTTCGACTGGACTCCAAAATTGCCCGTAGTAAGCGTTAACGGTGTTCATTTCGGTTTCGAATGATCGGCGATAGATTTTAAGGTCTTCGCCAACAAATATTTGAAGTCGATGGGTGCTTTGGTACTGTACAGAATATCCGCGCTAGCTGCTTAACGATTTGGGCCCAAAAATAATCAGCGACTATAGTTGATGATTCAAGAGAAACTATAGTTGACCATTCGTGGGGAGCTATAGTGATTCATTAGGGAGAGCGATTTATGGTCTAACAGGGACTATAGTTGAGCATTAATCAGGGGCTATAGTTGCTGATTCATTTACGCTTTACGCCCAGATCACTCTTTTTTTAAACACTGGCTAACAAATTATTTTGTCATTTTCCCCGCTTTTTAGAGCACTCCGAGTGGTTCGGTTAAAACGATGGACGTCAGCGGAAACAAACCTAAAGATAAAACCGGTCGATTGAGTCAAAAAACTGAAGATAACAAAAAATTGAATCCGAACGGCGGCGGCGGCGGCGATCAAAATTTAAATGTATCTTTGGATAAACCGAGCAATTCGAATGTGGTAGGCTTTTCTAAGCGAATCTGGATGAATTTCACTTCATAAAAAGCAAAATTGAAATAATTGCCGAAAATATGTTTTTGTTTTGTCTATACCGGTTACATTTTCATTTCACCCCTCGAACATGTTTAGTTTCGCTTAGAAGAGCTTGCAAAATTCGACCTCTCGTTTCGTTTGTCCTGCTTTTTTTCTCGTTCACGAAAAACGAAAAAATCATTGTGTTTTAATTTTTTTCATAGTTTCAGCCCGAGGACGACAAAAAACCGATAAATCCAAGGCCGTCCGACGTCGATATTATTAGCGATACTAAGTAAATTTACATTTCATGAGTCATAAGCGGCTATAGGTGATGATTCAGTCGCGATTATAGATTCCTGACCAGGAATATAATTAATCAACTTCAACTTTCGACCCAATGAAATATTATCACGACCATTTTTTCAGATGCTGTTGCTTTAAAAGGCGTCGCAGGAAGACTCAACAGCAAAATTAAAATCGTTTCACGTTTTTCCTCGTTTGACTTCAAATGAAAACAAATTTTGAGAAGAAAAATTCCGTTTTTGTTGTAGTATTTTTCAACTTTCGTTTTATACGCGAAAACAAATTTCCAAACACAACGAATTCACATTATTCGCACTTACTTTATTTTTCTTCGTCGTCGAAAATTAATTGAAGTTTAGTTGTTTTTTTCTTCGGATCGATGTCTTTTCTTTCTTGTTATTCGTTATCGTAATTTATTGCGAATGTTTTTTTTCTTGTACGATAATTAAGCTTTTCGTTTGTTTTTTTTTCTTCTTCGTTCTTCGCGAAATTTTATTAGTTCATAAAATACGTGTACAATGTCGATGGATATAAAAAATAAATTGAAAGAAGTTTTTCGTTGAAGCTTGGTTAGAAAAATAGCTTGTTGAAAGAAATGCAAGTCAAAACATAGAAAAAAAACAAATAACTATATGGATAACTATACGATATACAATTAAAAAAGGGCAAATTTTGAAAACTGGAATTTTAACGATTTACTTTTGTTTTTTCTGCTTGAAAACATGTTTTTTTTATTTTCTAAATATTTTCAGACTAGTTTATTTTCAAATTATCACTTTAAAAATGTAGCTGTTGATCGTCAAGTGCGCGGATGTTCACAAATGTATTTTACAACAAAGCGCTATAGAAAATCATGATTTTGCTTGTTGCGCTCGTCGTGTGGTCGCTTTTTTGGTTTGCTCGATTTTAAACAAATTGCTTTCAAAAAATGAAGTTTTCCGCTATATTCGTTAATGTAATCATTGCCGCTTGCTTGATAACAGTACAAGTTCGATATGCGTCCAGTGTTAGATATGATACAAGCAAAAATTGTTCAGTTTATCGAAGAAGATTTATCAAACGAAACCGCCAATCAGGCTTACTGTCGAAAGGTGTGCCAAAATGAGAAAGCGACCGTTCGATTTGTTGGTTCGTTTGGAAAGCAAGGATGTTGTCCATCTTTAGCAGACTTCTACACGAAATGCCTCAACGAAAAGGGTCAAAAATGCGGAGAGAGTAATCGACACTTTTTCAGGCTCTTTTCATGAACACAAAGTACACGTAATTTGTTTTTTAGTTTGTCAACAAATGTTTCACCCGACGCTGACACTGCTAAACGACAGACAGCTAGAATCTCCACGTATACAGTGAACGATCATTATCAACATGTCGTACGTTCATAGCTATGATTGTTCTATGATTCGATTCTGCGACTCGACAATGAATACTAGCGAGTTCGATGTTGAAATTGTAGAATGCTATCAGGGCGACGATGTCTGCAACAATGAAAATGCGGTGATGTTTAAGAAATTAAATTCTGCTACCGATTTAAAGGAGCGTAGATGTATTTAAATTATGCGATCGACTGTTACAATTCGAAACAAGAATTGTGTAGACAAAGTAAGCGTTCGAGCAATTGCAAGTACGAGAAACAACGCTGACGGTTATTTCGTTCTAGTTGTCATGCCAAAGTTGGTGATTCATTTGTTCGGCCTGTTCCAACTAGGGCTGATAAAGTTCATTCAATAAAAGGCGATGAGCCTTCTCCATACGGAGAATCAACAGTTCGGCCCTACTTCAAAGTACAGCTCACTTTATTCGTCCTTGCCACTTCTCGATTTTGTTTTGTTTTATAGTCAGCATTTGGATTTATCACGAAAATGCATTATAATTTGTCAAATACCATTTTGCATTGATAATTAATAAAAGTTCTAAAAATAACAACAATCAATTTTGCAATCAATTTTATTTCATTCGATCGAAATTTTACAAATAAATATTATTATTGTTAAAAGTAACATAAAAAATAATTATAACAGGAAAAAATTCGACACGTCCGCACTGCGCCACGTTTTTCTGAAACTGAATGCGCACGCTTTACAATCACGGTAAAATTGTCATAAGGATGAATTTTCTTCAATAAAGCACTGCATATTCGATTTTCGTGCGTTTCGTCAAAATTTGCCCGAAAACTAACGAGCGAGGTCTTGAAATTTGTTTTATTTCGTTCATTTTGCGACCCGTCCGAATAGAAAACCGGTAAAATTAGAGAACGTAACGGGCTAAAAGCGAAAAAATCATGTTGGACGACATAATGGATTTATTTCGCGGCCAATTCGGGTTCATTTACATTTTGGTCATTTTACCGGTCACTCTAAGCACGTTGGTGCCTCAGAAAACGGCTATTATGCAAGAATTCAAAGCGTTTCGTTTGCAGCATTTCGATCTAGCGGGGAACCAACGAGGTACCAAACGGAAAAAAATTCCAGTTTCTTCGCTTTTTCCGTTAAATTTGTCGAAATTTTGTTTTAATTCGTGTTTCAATTTTCGGCTCGTTTTCCTTTCAGGCAGTCGAGGTTGGCGCGTGAATTTCGAAGCTACGTCGGTCGCCGGACGAAATTTGATTCGTCGATGTTTGGTGGTTTCGTGGAAGGATTTGAATCCGTCGCTCATACACGAGACGTTCAATCCGAATTTAGGCGCCGTCCTAATCGTCGTACCATCCGACGTTAAACGATTGAACGCGAAGGAACGAGAGGTGGGCAGTGCCGTTTTCTTGTTTATTTTGTTCAGTTACGAGCACATTTTTCGTTTCAGTCGTTTTTGGCCTTGGAACAAAGTCTGTTGGAGAAATCGTTCAATTTCCCCGTATTTTTGGCGCCGGACACCCCGGATTTGGTCGAAATGTTGCAAAGCATCGAACAACAAAGTCGATCCGAAAACGGCACGGCTCTGTCCGGTAAAAAGTCTTGCACGAAATTTGTATTATTTCGTACAATTGTGTTCCGTTTTGTTTAGTGTTACTTTCAGCTGTCACTGCCAATGCATTTCAGTTGGTCAGCAGCGGTCAAGCAAGCTCGGTTACAGTGTCGACGCCAGTGCACAATATTGTGGTAAAAATTGTTTTTAATCAACTAGCCAGTGGTCTATCAAGCAAATATAACACTCGAGAACTATATATTCCATGGTCAACTATAATTCCTGGGCCATTATACAGTAGACACTATAGTCCCTGATCATGGTCAACTATAGTCACTAAACAACTGATGTGATGCTCTTCTATTAAGGCCAAATTGTCCTCGTTCGATCGAAGCGATCAAATTCCCGCTATACTCTTGGTTGCTCATTACGACAGCTTCGGCGCTGCTCCGGTAAAATAGCAAGCACATTTTTTGTTTCGTTTTGTCTCTTTCTATTCTTTTTGAAATTTTTAGGCGTTATCGTTCGGCGCCGATTCCAACGGCAGCGGCGTTGCGGCGATGTTGGAACTGTTGCGATTGTTTTCGAAACTCTACCAAAGCAGTTCATCTCGAGCGAAGTAAATTCGTTTAAAAAAAGTTGTTGGAATTGTGCTGATAGTCGATTGTTTTTTTTTGTAATCATCAGGTACAATCTGATATTTCTCTTATCCGCAGCCGGCAAGTTCAATTATATGGGTACTCGACAATGGATCGACGAATATTTGGAACAAACTGGTATGTCCATAAAAACCAATCAGTTGACCAGTATCCGGTTGTCCGGTAACAATAGCTGTTCAGTCACCTAATAATTGTCCTGGGACGATAGTTGTCTGGTGGACTATAGTCACTGGCTATTTTTTCCTGCACCTATTATTCGTCCTGAGTCTGCGGTTGATCAGTGCCTATTTATGTCGAGTGACTACAGTTGTCCATTGACTTCAGGTGTCGCGTAATTGTGGAATTGGTCTGACCTGACATCCTTTGACCCGATCTAACTGTATCTAGTGCAAGTTTTTTGTTGTTTTTTTTCTTCAGAAAGTGCTCAGGGATCGACGCAAAAACTGGAATTCGCCATTTGTTTGGATTCGTTGGCCGGCGATTCCGAATTACATATGCACGTATCGAAAAATCCCCGAGAAGGCAGCGCCGTTGATAAATTTTTGACGGTAAATTGTGAAAACCCGACAGTTTTATTTTGTAACTCGTTTCGACATATTTGCTAACGCAAAATTTGTTTTTCAGCGAGTAAAACAGGTCGCATCGGGCCAAAATCGTTCGGTGACTATGTCGTCAAAGAAAATCAATTTGGGTGATGATTATCTGGCTTGGGAGCACGAACGATTTAGCATACGAAAATTGTACGGATTCACGTTGTCGCATTACGGTTCGTCGAAAAATCCCCTTCGTCATAGCGTTTTGGACACGTCGTAAGCAAAATTGTCGACCGTTTTTTTGTCCTTGTTCTCTTCTCATTCGCTCCAAAAATCGTATCGTCGATTATTTTTCAGCGATCGAGTCGATATGGAAATTCTATCGAAAAATATCGAAGTCGTCGCCGAAGCTTTAACGAAACATTTGTTTCAGTTGTCGCCCGAAGTCGAGCAAGCTTTCTTCGACGAGCTGAAAGTTTGTTTCCAAAATGTCGTATCGCGTCGAAAAGTTATAACGCAAATCGAACAATTTTGGCGTTTAGGTCGAAAAGAATTTCTTGCATTCGTGGATGAATTTACTCGGTAGTCAGCCTCGAAGTCAGCAAATGTTCAAAGACCCGCCTTCCAAGGATCCGTTATTGAGCGATTTGCTGGCCGTTTTCGACCATTATGGACACGAAGCTCATTTTTCGCCTGTTAAAGTTGACAAAAGGTGAACTATAGTTGGGCACCGATTATAGTTGATCAATGGCTATAGTTGTCCAGTGACCATTGATTAGCTGATTTTTCATCGTTCCTTCGTTTTAGGGATCCGGAATTCGTTCTTTATGGTGCCACAGCCGATACGCTTTACGCTTACAAGTAAAGTTCATTCCATTTATATCTTACTCTATCTTTGACCTATTTTTTCCACCAGGGTTAAACCGGCTGTTTTCGATTTGATATTAGCCGTGTTCATCGCCGGTTACTTGGGTTTGGTGTATTTGTTAGTGCTGGTGAGGGAACAAAACGTTTCATGAAAATTTTTTTCTTTTTTTTTTGTTTCTGAAAATGACGGAATTTCTATAAGAAGGCGACACGTTTTTTGTTTGTATTTTTCAGAACGCGGCACATTTGCAATATAAAAGTCAGTCGATAATCGATTCAATTAAACTCAAACGGGCGTGAAACGTTTTTGGTTGTTTGTTTGTTTTGTTTTTTTTCGTTAATGACTTAATTTTTTTGCTCCCTTTTCGTCGTCGTTTTTTTCTGTTTTGTAAAAAGTCACTCGAATTTTGTTTTTTTCGTTCAAAGATTAGTAGCTTATAATTTTTTTGCGTTGAACTTAGAAACAAATTTTTAGTTGTTTTTTTCCGATTTTTATTAGTAGGATGATTGAATTGTTGAAATAAAAAAATCAAACAAATTTTCGGTCTGGAAAAGTTCAGTTTGGTGCACAAAATCAAAACTATTAAAATTGCAACAATAAATGACCAAAATTTTTTGAATAAGTATATTCCCAAATAGAGGTGTAAACCCTGCAGCCGCGCGGGTCGGTCGGTTGCTTTTTTCGCTCCGCCGTTTGTTACGCCCCCTGTATGGTCCGGCCATCTATACAGTGTTTAATCGGCCAAAACTTACTAAACGATCCAATCAAGAAAATTATTAAATTTGACGATGGGCAAAATCGATCACGACGTATAAACGAAAGATGTTCTGGTTTGGTGACGAGAATGGACGCAATATATTTTTACCGGCACACGTACGAACATTCGATGCTCTTGGTTATACGAATTCGATGATTTAACAACCTTACATAGCTCGATTCGCGTTCAAACGGTGTACGATATTGAAAAGATTGCGGACGATTTGGAGATCGAGAATGGACGATTATTACGAAGCGGAAGTTTGGCGAACGGGAAACCCAATTCACCGATTGACCGACGCCGACAATTTTATTCGAACATTAAAGGAACAAAAGAAAGAAGATATAACTGTAATGTTGTGTGATTTAATTAATTTTCTTGTTTGTGATTTTTGTACCATACCATCAGGCTTGATGCGGGAATAAATTAATTATTAATTTTATATTCCCAAATATAAAATAAACAGTGGACAATAAATTTGCATTTTGTTTTCTTATCAAACGCGGTGAGTTTGTTGTCGAAGATGGTTTTCGCCTTTCGTCGGCCATTCTTCGTCGCCGTCATTGAATTTTTCGGGTGCATTTTTGATCGCATTTTGTTCGCTTTGATCCTCCGCGGTGTCGTATTCGTCCAAAAACCGATTCTGTTCAGGATTCGGACGCTTTCTTGCCTTTGCATCGTCCAAACCTGGAACAAAACCCGTTTCGCAATTTGCACGACTTCCACGATGTTCGCAAACTATAGTTATGTAACAACTATAGTTGTTAAGCGACTATAGTTGTTCAGTACCCAACGCCGACAGGACCCAAGATATCTTCGATTTCATTTCTGCGATCATCAAGTTAAAACACATGGAAACGACGGACAGTCCGAAATAAATATAAATGTAGATGACCATCGTTTGCATGTCGCCTTCGGTGCCCTTGCGATCGACGTCGGCGATTACGTCGCCGAATCCGATCGTCGCCAAGCTCAAAAAACAAAAATACGCCGCTTTGGCGTACGTCCACATGTTCCACGCCGAGAACAAAACCGAACCCAAAAACAAATAACACGCCATGACGATCAAGACCAACGATATTGGCACGTTCTTGTCTTCGTCGATGTGCTCCATGATTTCGACGAATTGACACCAAACGTCGACGTCGTCTTGAAGAATTTTGTTGGCTTCGGCGTCGGTAACTTCGCCGAAGTGAATTTGGCTGTCGGCCCTAGCGAAATCAAATGACTAATCAGCAAAGTATTCATAATCGCAGTTCTAAGTTTCCTCAGTTTCAGTTACTTCAAAAATTCGCTTTCATTTATTATTCAATGGCCTTATTACATAGTCTGTAAGTGTTCATTCCTGGGTCAAGTCGAAGTCTCCGAAGTCTCTGAACTCAGTGAAATCTCCAAAAACTCCATGTCAAGTGAACGTAGTCTCCAAATTTATGAATTCTTAGGAGTCAACGAAGTCTTAGAAAGTCACTGAAATCGCTGAAGTCTTTGAATTTCACTCGAAGTCTCCTATTTTCTTTACTTCATCGTCGCCTCTAGTTTTTCAGCCGAATGCTTGTCCAAATCGCTCTGCTTCAGCTTGCCATGCTTCAAATACCATATCAACTCTTTACGTTTGGCATTGAACGTGGCTTTCCGCTGCTTCCAACAAATATAGCAACAACCTCGATTGTACGCGTGTCTGAACCAGCCGGCCATCACTTTACCGTTGCTGGACAAGAACAGAAGATTCATCGGTACACCGATCACTGCGTACAGTATGAACACCATTTGGCCCAACGGTAGATAGGGAGTAATTTGACCATAACCTAAATAACTACGGGTGCTTGTTGTTGCGTAGCGAGTGACCATTATCGGCGTCGACTTACCGATAGTCGTAACAGTGGAAATGGTGAACAAAATAGCCGACGCGAATCCCCAACCGTTTTCGAAGTCGTCGATGGTTGGCGTCGATCCGTCGTAGCCGCAAGAACGAGGCGCGTTCAGAAATTGAGAAATTTTATTTTGATAACTCTTCAGAGAATCGTCGACGGCTTGCTCGTAATTGCTGGCCCATTTGTACATGGTCAGTCTGCCGGCCAACTCCTCTCGATAGTCTTCGATCGCTTGCGCTTGATTGACGCAATCCTGATGGAAATCCTGCACGCCTTGCCATTCTATGAACTGAAACAGGTAGGCGCCGCCGAGACAATAAAGCGCCACCATGAGCAACAATCCCAAATCTGAGAAAAGCAAATGTCGCGTCAAACTGGCAACATCCATCGGCCGCCCCATCGCGGCAAGTTTTTTCGAAAACAAACTTTCCGCTACAGCTAACGATGTTCAGAGTCAGAAAACTTCTCAGACGACTCTTTGGCGTATCGGAATTTGAATTTTTGTAAAGGTCTTGACAACTTTTGATTAAACATTATGGCAACCCTTGGAAACTTTTATACCAAATTCGTGTCATCATGCTGTTATCATTGATCAAGTATCCATGACAAAAATAGGATCGCATTAATTGACATTACATGGAAGTTAATATAATACGTTTTTTCATCAATAGTTTCTTTTCTGCAAGCAAATTTTAAATTCGCTGTTTTTCTGGAACGCAGGTACACAATTTCGATGCGTATCAATAAATCAAATTGTCATTTCTAATAAAATTAAACGTAGGACAACAATTACAGTCCATTCACAATTGCAACTAAAAAAGATTACAGTAAGAAAGAATTGCATTATTATTATTATTATTATTATTAAGTTCTCGACTTCAATACTTGAAGGTGTAGTACAATTTTAAACAAACATCGA
>JAQGBA010000318.1:0-41895 GCA_034698125.1 Prionchulus punctatus | reverse complement strand
ACACCTATAGACACTGGACAACTGTAGCCAGTGGACAACTATAGACACTGGACAATTATGGATATTGGACAACTATACAGAGTAGACAACATAGACACTGGACTACTATAATCACTGGACATCTATAGACACTGGACTACTGTACTTTTGGACACCTATAGACACTGGACAACTGTAGCCAGTGGACAACTATAGACACTGGACAATTATGGATATTGGACAACTATAGACACTGGTCAACTGTAGCTAATGGACAACTATACAGAGTAGACAACATAGACACTGGACTACTATAATCACTGGACATCTATAGACACTGGACCACTGTACTTCTGGACACCTACAAACACTAGGCAATAATAAATCCTTGAATGTAACTAACTGAATCCGAGTAAAAACAGACAACAAAGCGCCCCCCTCCTTTCGATGATGACTGGACGTCGAGAATCCGGTCTCAGAGTTTGTTCTCACGACTTTCAACTATAGAGCAACTATAGATGACGGCCGGCGTTTATAATGGCGCTGAAAAAAAACCGCACACATTTCTCTACCCGACGAGAATGAAAAAAGAAGAAGGAAAAAACGCCTAGAGCGAGCTTGCAGACCGACGAATATCTCAGGGCCGGTGTTTCCCATCGGCCAAAAAATAGCTGAGCAAATGCGAGGGGCGACGATGAAAAATGCTTGCGAATTTCGAGAGCTCGGCTATAAAGTGGAACGAGATGGGAAAGAATTGCCTACGTAATAGATTCGCAAATTGGACCCGAGGGTTTTCACTGTAGATATATTCATTAAGAGTGTACAACTATAGTTGCTGAACAACTATAGTCGCAACTATAGTCGCGGTCTATTAAAGTCACCGGTCAACTGTAGCCACTGGACAACTGTAGGCGATGAATGACTATAGTCTCAGGACGCAACTATAGTCATTGGACAAATATAGCCGCTGGACGACTATAGACAGTGAAGACTACAGACACTGAACTACTGTAACCAGTGGACAACTATAGCCGAAGGATAACTGCAGCCATTGAACTACTCTAGTCTCGCGACAACGAGCAACTAAAGCCACTAGACAATAACTTACTGGAACTGAATTCGACCCCTCTGGACGCTACGATAGCAACAAAAGTGAACCTAGTTTTTTCCACACAGGGTTCAAATTCACAATCCGAAAGTCCGTTTCATTGGGGCGTCGGCGGCACTGTCTAATTTGATAATTGAGGAAGTCAAGGACGAAATTTATTATGAATGACGACAACCGAAAAAAGCTATATTTCAATTAAAATAACCGTCCTCGCCTCTCGAAACGGTCTGCTAATTTCCATGAAATTTTCAAAATTTATGACGCATATTCAAATTTTTCGAAATGGGAGGATTGAAAATCGCTTAATGGGAAAAAGCTAGTTCATTTGTTTGGTCTGGCAAAAATAAACTTCTCCCACGAAAAAGAACTACTGCGTAGTCCATTATATAGCTAAAATTCGACTCTATAGTTCACTGTCTAGCGTAAACCCGGACCCCTAAATCAACAGATTTCCAGTCCAAACGACACCTTTTGCGAAGCTTGATGAAAAATTTAACAACCTTTTTCTATTGTTTAGGGTCGAAAAATAGAAAAATAGAGAATATTGAATGAGACGGTGAGTCGATAGCTCACGGAGGAAATCGCTACAATGAGGTCATCCCCGCTGACTCGATCCGAATATAAACACAGATTCAGTTTCGCAATGTTGAGTAATTTTCGACTTTCTCAGGTAGCAACTAGATCTTCGAAGCCACTCGCCGCCCCTATTCAGTTGAATTGAAGCAAATTTTCTTCACCGCCTAATAGGATACGGGGTCACCGTGCAAACAGTAGCTAAAGTCGTTGAATAAATATTTATCCGCCCTCACCTGAAAACTATATCCGAATTAATATCGGTTACAATTTTGATTCGGTAAATCAACAATAAAAGCAAAATATGCGACCGACTTAGCAACTGAACGGGTATAAATCGACAACAATAACTGGCGGACGCTCAGAGAATGGATGGAGGAAATTGATTCTCAGGCTGCCGACTTTCAGACGCTGAGAGAACCTTTGTTCGTCAATCGTTGCTAACAAAAGCCGTCGAAATTCATTAATCACGTCCGAGCGGACTTTTATTATAGTTTTTAAATGTAGAACTCTCGAAACATAAATTTCACTGGTTTCGGTTAAACTTCCTTCCATAACCCGACGCGTTGATCAACTATAGTTGGCCGGTAGTTCGCTATAGTTACAAATATAGGTACAGCGATGAGAAAGAATTTTAAATCGTATAAAAACAAATCTACAATATTCAGATTCAGATTCGATATATGTGCTTTTTTCACCACCACGAAGTATTCGGCAAAATGGAACTGGTCGTCGGTAATGTATTGTGCTGGAGACTGGCGCTTGCGAATAGCTGATGATTGGCGCTGTAGGGCGAGGATAGACTTCCGTTGAAAATGTTCAGTATTCCGGATTGCAAGCTGGGTAACACGGCGCCGGAATCCAAACGCTTAGCCAGATTCGATACGGATACGTCCGGATTGTTCGATCGTTCGGTTGTCGGCTGACTGTGCAGCTTTTCTTGGTAGCATTTTTTAGTTTTGTATCTGTAAGATATTCACGAGTTATAGGTGGTGGTAGATGAGTCGCAGTCTTAGGGTCGTGGTCGAGACTGAAAATAAGGTCACCGAATCTGCGCGTGAACGATGATCGAACACGAATGGAATCGTATCTTACCGAACGACCACGCGTCTGCGAGTACTAGTCGAACGAACCTGATCGCGAATCTCACCTGTGATTCTGAAACCATATTTTAACTTGAGTCGGCGTTAGGTTGATCTGATTCGCCAGCAATTCTCTTTCGCTGGCCGACAAATAGCGTTGTTCGCGAAACCGTCGTTCCAATTCGAACGTTTGTATTTTCGTGAATAAAACTCTACATTTCCGTTTCTTCGGTTGACTCTCGCTCTTGTCATCGTCTTCGTCGACGTCGTCTTCAGATTTCTCCTCTCGCTGTTTCGACGACGGAGTCGTTTCGATTAAGTCGTCGGGCGGTTCGGCTTTCGGCGAAGGAAGTTTTTGATCGAGTTTCGTCGGTTCGCTAATAATCGTACTCTGCTTATCATCGTACGCTTGAGTATAGGATTGTGGATTGATATAGTGATAATTTTGAATTCCGTATTGATAAGTCGGCGCGGGGTCGTAATACGGTTGACCAACTGATGATTGTAAATGGGACAAGTTCAAATCTGAAAAACATCGACGATCGATAAATCGACATTATTTACTTTGTTGATAACAAGGTTTCCAAAAACTGCCTAACTTTTAAATTTAATTACGAACTATGGATTAATAATTGTGGTCGAATAGCAATTTACCTCGGCACTGAGCATATAAGTATGTAGGTACATTTAGTTTTTGGTTTCTGACAGCGACAAATTGCAAATCGACAAATCGATAAATCGACATCTTTACGTTATTGATAAGAAGTTTCCAAAAACCCTATCTGGCGACTAAAATGATTTCGATTTCTGAACTACGGAGCAAGAAATTAGGCGATGCAACAACCTACTTAACCACTGATCATAATGCGATGGTATCCAATGGTGACAAATCGATAAAGCAACATTTTTTTTATCTTATTGATGTGAAAATTTGGAAAACTATGCCTACCTTTTAAATTTTCTTCAATTCACGAACTTTGGAGTATAAATTATGCCACGCAACAAAATACTTCAGCTCCGAGCATGAACTTATCCTTACTTTCTGGTATCCAATTGTGATAAACTCACCTAATGGATAAATCAATAAATCAACATTTTTACGTTACCAATATGAAATTTCCAATTTAAGAATTATTAAGAACAACTACAAACTACCTTCGCTTTTAGTGAAAGGGTATTCTAAGTTGTTGATACAGTATATGATACAGTATAATGATAAATCGACAATTTAATAAATCAGCATTTTTGACAGTATCGATACAAATTTCCTCTCATTAACATTAATTTCTTAAGTTTATGAACAAAAGACTAAATAAGGTCGCGCAACAACTTACTTTGGTTAAGCGAAAGGTTACTTAGTTGTTTGTAGCCGGCCCGATAGATCGACAAATCGACAAACCTGCATGAAGTTACTAAGTTTCCTAACACTCACAACGATTAAATGACTTTGAATTAAGAACAATATTCATATAAAATTAAGATAACCAACAAACTACTTTTTAGCTTCAAACAATGAAGCGATTCTTTGGTATCCAAAAGCATTATGTCGACAAATTGACAAACTGATAAATGTGCATTTTTGGGTTTATCAGTTCGAACTCTTCAAAAATTGTTCCTACCTCGGGAACTTTCTCAACTTACGAAGGATGGACTAATAAATTAGGTCGCGAGACTAATCTACTTCGGCCCTGATTGTACAGCTATTCGAAGTTGTCAGTATCCAAAGGCGATAAATTGGCAAATCGATAAATCAACAGATTTTCATTTTTACCTTTTTTGATACAAAGTCTTCGAAGACTCTTCCTTAACGAACTACAGATTAATAAATAAGATCGAACATCAACAACCTACTTTGGCCTTGAGCGTAAATATATTCATAGTTGTTGGTATCCGATGGCGGCCAAAATTGATGTGCGCTGTGGCTCGATACCGGCTGATGATAAACGGTCGAGAAGTAATCGAGGTTGGAAGTGGATGCGGATGATCCTCCAGAAGCAGAAGAAGAAGAAACATTTGTGGTACAAAGTGAAGTGGGGTTGTTGTACAAAATTGAAGAGCCGCCGTAGTTACTACCACTACTATTGCTACTTAACGTCGTCGTCGATAGGAGGAATTCGTTCGAGCCCAACATGTCTCAAAATCTTTTGGAGAGCACCTCTGACCCGAGTGGTAGATCTCTCTTACGAAAAGACGGAGAGAGAACGTAAGATTCAAATTTTCCTAGCAAGTGGTTTCGAGTTGTTTTTGCGAGAGAAAAAATTACGCATTCATTTTTGTTTGCTTTCTTACAGTCCCACCGCGCGAGTTTCGAGAGATCGCTTCGTCACAGTCTTTCGTCGTGGTTCTCATTTATGCGGAGCTTAGTCGTTGGAGCCGAGGAACATTTTCGAGTGTCCAGTTGCACGACGATTAAATAAATGAATATAAACCACTCGAAAACGGTACGAAAAGTCATGCGAGTGTGATTCGAAGAATTTTATTCACCGAAAGGAACAACTCGAATATGAATGTGATTACGAATTTGAATATAAAGTGGTTTCTAGAATAAATGCAGTAAGCGAGCGATACGAATTGATAATACGCGCGAAAACCGTTATAAGAGTTTTTTGAATCTGAATTTGAATCTGAATATCAAGTTAATTGCAATTTTCAATGGTTCTACGCAAATGGTGTAGATTTTACAGTGTTTCCACATCTGCAAATGAAGTATGTAAAGCCGAGGAGTGCGAAAAATGCAATCAATGCGCCGAATCCGGATAGAAACCACACCCACTGAGGCGAGCCATCACCATCGAAGAATTGCAGTTCGTTAATTTCTGGACTAGTAGCTGAGCCTACACAATTTATAAATGCGATTCAATAAAGCTGAGAGACTGTTGGCGCAACTTACCGGTTGAATCCGAATGCAAATATCGTATTTGAACAGGCTCTTTAGGTGTCGTCGTCGAGTTAGTCGTTGAGTCGAACGTTGAATCTGTATCTGAATTGAATGTAGTTGAATCCGAATCTGCTCGATAGTCAGTTATAAGCGTGCTTGCGAATTCTGAACCGCCGATTCCAGGGAAACGTGTTGTAGCTATAACTATCTGTTCGGCTGAATTTGAATATGAATATGAGTTTTCTGTTGTCACCGGATTTGAACTTGTATTTTGCATTCCTGCTGAATTGGAAAACCATTCACTGTTATTTGTTGTCACGCCTGTAAAAATATTATTCGTAAACTGAATATGAAACAATGCAAACTAATTAAAACACCTACTTGTATTCATATTCACGATTATATCGGCCGTCGTACTGATGTACAAACTCGAGGGATCGATAGCAAGCGTAGAATTAGTTGTTGCATAATTTGAATTTGAATTCATCAAGAAGCTAACATTACTTCCCATTGAGTAATTAGCTTGGCCGGTGGATGATATGGGCACGATCGCGGTTGCAGTACGATTAATTCGTATTTCGCAATATTGCCCGAAGAATCCTGCCGGGCAGTCGCATTCGAAACAATTTTTCTTATTTACGCACGTGCCGTTGTTTAAACACGGGTTGCTTCCGCATCGATTTGGATCTAAACCAAATTCAGGTTCGTGATTTGATTTTCTAACGGAAGGACGGAACAAAGTACCTCGTCTGCAGATATAAGTAAACAACTTATCATAAGGATTCTGGGAATGATACGTCCAATCGGAGTTCAAGGAATAATACGACATTGTCGAGTTGGAATCCGTTGAATAATAATCCGTATATGGTATGTTTTCGCAAAGGTCGTTCCAAAAAAGCGACGACTGATAGGATATGTTCTTTTGCAAGCCAATCCAAATTGGAAACCTGTTTAAAACACATATGTGAAATTTTAGATGCTGCAAATTTCTAAAGATACAAAGTTAAAGGTTCGAATCCCATTTGAGACTTTACCTTAATTCGACTTCCTGATTAGCCAGATTCGTCAGAAAGCGTGAGACGATTTGCTTTTCGGCGTCGTTGTACATGGAAGCCAAGTACGACCCGTAAGATCCGCATTCATCGAATGCGTCGAATACGGATCCGGATCCGTTCGTAAACGTACCGTAGCAAAATGAAGCGTTGTTCTGTTGAATCGTGACTGTAGCATCGGAAGGCGTGTACCAATCGGCGCCTTGACATTCGTACACACAGTTTGTTGGAAAAATAAAATAACCGGCAAAAATAATCGTCAAGTACGATCTACGCATTTCCTACGGTAGGACTACGCTGGAAAAATGAAGGTGTGATCTTACCGGAGGCTCCATCGACACTGAACATAAATTTATAGTTCTCCCATCTCTTATCGGATAATTAACTTTGAGTACGTGACAAAAAATATGTTTGCCAGATTAATTTACGGTTCGCGAGTAGAACTCGCCAAATTGCTTTACACGCTCGACGTCGCGGATGATTCGAGTAATTTTTTTCGTTGTTCCTCAACCCAAATATTTTTCACTAATTGAAATTGAGTTAATGAGGAATGAAAAATATTGCGCCGACTACACTACGGATACGGATTCGAGCGCACCGACTACGCAGTGGATACGGATTCAAATACTGCACCGACTACGCTACTGATACGAATTTAAGCGCCGCACTCACTACACTACGGATACGGATTCACGGATTCAAGGGCCGCTTCAAACGCAGCGCCGACTATTCTACAGCTACGGATTCGAATTCTGCACCGACTACTGTACGAATACGGATTCAAATAGCGCGCTGACTACGCAACGGATACCGAGGCTGAGGAGGGTTACGGTAAGGATACAGATACGAGTAGAGGTGTGAGTGTAGCTCTTTGTATACCTAAATGCTTATTCGCGTTCCCGTCGTTCGCCGTTTACTTTCTAACCATATTCAGATTGGAAAGCAATTCTAATTTATGTATTTTTTATCCTCAACTATAATTGAACAGTACCTATCATCTATCGAGCTTTCTTAATTAATGTTTTATTTTTCGAATAAATTAAAGCGGTAAAAAACACAGCGCAACAGACAAATTCAATCGAAACGAAATGTGAAAGTGAGGCGTGTTTAATAAAGGAAACGATGCGTAGGATGTTGTAATAAAAAAAAGGAAAACAAAATTGGCCAGAATCAGATTCGAAAGTTTTTAAGACAATTTTCGGCTTTCACCACATCCGGCGAAGGTACGTACCCTTGCAATCTCTCGGCATACCGATGCCCGTCATACCGGACTGATTGGCGAACTTCTCGGCGCCGGACCAAAACGGCACGTGAGGATCGCGAGCCAATTCTTCGGGCAGCATCTCGTGCGTGTCGTCCACCGTGGACGTGACCACTTGACGCGGTTGACCGAAGCCAGTTTTGCCGGACATGCTGTCGCCCCAATTGATACCCATCTGATAAGGAATGACGCCTTGGCTCTTGCGGTCTTGGTTCGCGACGCCCGCCGTGCACGTATTCCTTATGGCGCCGAAGCCGGTCGTACCGGCTTGGCTGGCTCCTTCGCGATAGCCGCTGACCTGCCTGGATACGGTCGACTCGTCGTGAGGCATATCTCCTCGCGCGGTATCCTTATACTTCGTAATGTTGGTGCGCGGCATCCCGATCCCGGTCATACCGGCTTGGCTCGCGAATTTGTTCGTGCCCATCTGCAAGTGGATGAATCCCTGGCTGCTCGGATCTTGGGTCAAACTGGATTTGGTGAATACGGATCTGGGCATTCCGAATCCGGTTTGGCCCGCCTGACTAGCGAGTTTATTGGTGCCGGACTGAAGACGGATGACGCCCTCGCTGGCTTTGGCCTTTTCCTCGGATACTTCGACGACGCTGCCCTTGGTCTTAATATGACCCATTACGTCCCGCGGCACCCCGAATCCGGTCATACCTTTTTGGCTAGCGAATTTATTGGTGCCGCTTTGCAACGGTAGGACGTCTTTCATCTTGGCCAGTTTGACCGCGTCTTCGACGGGCTTCAGATTCGTGCATTTCGAATGATCCAAAACGTCGCGAGGGCGCCCGAAGCCGGTCATACCTTTCTGACTGTCGAATTTGTTGGTTCCGTTTTGGTACGGTATGAGACCCTCGCTCAGCATTAATTTTGACTTCGGTAGTTTGCTCGGCGTACCGGCCGAGAACATTTTATCGAACGGCTTCGCTGGTTCCGGTCTTTTATGTCGCGGTTTCGACGACTCCGACGGCACATCATCGTCGATGGTTTCTTCTTGAATTTCTACTTCTTCGGTAGCCATGATGCCCTAAGGTAAAAATGAAAGTTTGCGCGTGTGAGGGTTAGAATGAGGATGAGGGTGAGGGTGGGAGTGAGTGTGAAGCTGAGGCTGAGGGGCTGAGGTCGAGGCTGCGACTGAGGCTGAAGCTGAGGGTGAGGCTGAATCTGGGGCGGGGCTGAGGCTGCGGATGTGGATGCGGTTGAGCTGAGGCTAAGTGCGACTCTCGATCCGTATAATTATCGCATTAAGAATAATGGTTGAGATACACATTCGTATTTGATAAATATAAATATGCTTACTTTACTTTTCAGAAAGTGATGAAACGCGAAAACTGTTAGTTGAATACAAAGCTAAACCTCCTCGGACACCGAACGAGAATTTCGAAACACTTTCATTTACTTCGGAACGAAAACAACAAGCGCGCGAGCTAAACGCCTACGCGCCTGACGCAAGTTGCGGAATGGTCCGTCCGAAAAGTTTTTAAAACTCCCAGTAGGCGCGGGTGAGAGGAATTTTCGAACTGCTCAATGAAAACTTTGAGGTTGCACGTACCCCGATGTACCTTCGCGCGTTGAGCGAGGAGCCTTCCGGCGCTTTGGTCGGAGCTTTACGCGAATCTCTTCTCCGGCTAGACACATCGTAACAGCAGTTTCGCAAACTCTTCGCTGTTTTGTTTTATTTTTAAATTTTTGCCTCGGGGCATTTGCGAAGCGGCGGTGACTAGTCGACCGAAGAATTCGTAAAATTTACACGACTTTCCTCCCCGTCCGTACGCCGACCGAAATTCGGAATCTTTCGTAATAGTCGTAGTTTCGATGTTTGTAACTTCGAAGTTTTCCGATCTACATCACCGTAGTCATAACTCTCGCGAAGGGCTTTAAAGTTAAGAAAACCAATAAAAAACAACACAACGAACATAGCTTGCAGCGCATAAATTCTCGAAAGTTTTTTATATTCATTTTAAAAATTACGAGGTAGTCGTTTGTCAATTTTTCATTCAATCCGTATCCCTAGTGTAGCGGTCGCAGTTTCATCCCCAGCGTCAGCCCCACCTTCCGCATCTCCCTCCCAATTCCCTTCGGCCTTTAACACTTCCCCTTCCCCCTTCCCCTCACCCTCACACTCATCATAATCCTGAACGTCACCCCGGACTGACCTTTACTACTTTGACTAAAATCAAATTTACTGCGTTTCGAAAAGTATATAATTATATTAAAACATCATTTCACAGAGATTCGCGATGAAAATCATCAACCGTTAAATAATCGAATACTTTCCGAATGTTTTTCCGTCCAAGACGTTCTTCCGTATGTATTCTTCAACCGTAGGAAAATTCACCTCACTTTTTCTTCTATCCGATTGAAAATTTTTGTTTTGCGGTTTTCGAAAAGTCTGAAAATCGAATTGAATCTGAATTTGAACTTGTCTCCATCAACAAGTTTTACTTGAGGTTTGTAAGAATCTTTGTAAATTTGAAAAAATTCATTGGGTCTTTCAACTTGGTATTTCACGATGCTGCAATGGACATTTAAAACAATAAATATGAACAAGCCAATTCGTAAGTAAGCCATTTCCGTAAGTCGCCTCGAAAAAAATTTACTCAACTTCGCCGATAAAACGATTATTAATATAAAAATTATTCTAATAATTTAACGTTTCACCCAAAAAAATTCTCATTAACTTTCATTTTAAAAATAAAAATATTTTTGTAGAAAACAGGAGGTGATAAACAAAATTAATGAAGTCGAACATTCATTGAGAAAATATTCCAAAAATACTGAAAAGAATTATTAAAAGCAAAAAAAAATGTGTTCATAAATGTCGCAAACTGTTATTTTCGTGTTTCATCAAAAATAGATAAGATTTTCGTGCGAAACATTTACAAATAAATTTTCTATTTTGCGATTGGATAAATACCAAAATCGACGAACCGAGTGACTGGTTGTTGTGCTGTTCCAGCAGGTGCAAAATTATCCGAGAAACTTGGAGACAATGATTAAATTATCTATAATTCTATTGGCCTTTGTAGTGTTTGTCAACGTAAGTGGCCAATGGTCAGTCGGGTGACTTATCCACAATAGCTACGTACAGACAGCAGTCGCTGATCAACTTTGTAATGTACCAGGGTCGTAACCGGCGAATGGTCACTCGCAATCGACTGATAGTTGCTGCTGACCAACACTCGCTAATGACCAACACTCGCCATTGACCAACACTCGCCATTGACCGACACTCGCAATTAACGGACACTAGCCATTGACCGACAATCGCTGCTGACCGAAACTCGTAGCTGACCGACACTCGCCATTGACCAACACTTACAACTGACCGACACCTGCAGCTGACCGACACGTGCACCGACGAACATTCCTATCTGATCGACGCCTGCAATCTGTACCCTTTTCTAGATCGGCTTAAGTTCCGCGCAAGACCAGAAAACCCAACTCGCCGTTGTCGATGGTCGCATCGGACGTTTCAACCGGCATCAGCTGAGACGTAATTGCCGCAATTGCCGAAGATACAACGAGGCTGTTTACGACGATCAGAAAATCTTAGAAGACGAATATCATCGAGGAGTTCCATTCGAATACGCAGGATATTACTAAAATGTGTGAAACTTAAAAAAACTTCCAAACTTTCGTTTCAAAACATGTTTCCTGTTCTGCATCTTGAATCTGAATATTAATATAAAAAAATTTGTTTTTAAATTTGCTGTTGCCGTATCGTACAGTTGAGATTCTAACTATATTTATATTCAATCGATGAAGTCGCCGCATTCTAGAAATGCTGGAAACTCTCACCGTATCCGAATCTGAATATGTAAAACCCAAAATAGATTTTTAGACAGTAGAATCAGATTGAACTTTGTACCGTCGACAGTCAAGTTCTTAGAAAATACGCGTATAGAATTCGGCGTGTTTCACGAAGTTATTACAGGAAAACCGCTTCTATTTTACAACTGAGTAAGCAAAAATCTTTTTCTGAATTGAATCTGAATCACAAATTGTCTGGAAAATGTAAGATTGGTCTATAAAAGATGTTGATCGGTGAACTTTTTCATTGCGAACCATTTTTCCACTATGGCGAAAGTTGCTTTATTTTGTTTGGTGGCTTTGGTGGCTCTCGCTGTTTGCATCCAGGTAAATCTAAACAATTGATTCAGATTCAGATTCAGGTCATATATCAGATAATAGGTCACTAGTTCAGATATCGGATAGGCATTCAGATGCAAGGTGTCAGCTACCAGATCCAGATTAGTTCAGATTCCTTTTAAGTTCAAATTCAGATCAGTTTAAGATATCAGATTCAGATCGGGTCGGGTTAGGATAATTTAAGATTTCAGATTCAGATCGGATAGATTCAGATTAATTCGACTCGAGATCGTTTCAGATTTACTGGTTACTTCCAATTGATTGCTTCAGATTCAGGTTACTTCAGGGTCGAATTCTGCAGATTCAGGTTACTTCAGATTCAGATTAAGGTCAGTTCAGATTCCGATCAGTGCGGATAGTCATATTCAGATAACAGATTAAGAATCAGTTCTGATATTGACCAATGAAAACAATTGTACTGTTGACACGCGCATTGTAGGTCGGCGAAAGCGTACCAGCTGCTGGAGCCGATGCTGCTGGCGTAGCTGAAGCCGTGAGTGCGGATCAAGTGGTGGAACGCTTCAAACGCCACCGAAGATGCTGCGGTCATCACCACCACCACCGCCACCGCTGGGATGACGACTGGAGACGCGACGACTGGGGACGCGACCGCTGGGATGACGATTGCGGCAGGTACGACTGCGACAGATGCGAAACCAGATGGTGGTGGCGCGATTGCGAAGGAGAATGGTGAAGAAGAAGACACGTCCGTCCGAGGATCCATAACTTTATAACTTTACGTGACTGTTAAAAATTAGTAACTACAGTTTATACGTTCTTTATTTCAAGTAAACTTCACGAATATGTGTGTCGCAGCAGTTCCATTGACCGGGACAGTCGCAAACCCCTCAGTCGCTTCGGCCAAAACAACTGCCTCGACCCGAGCAGGTCAGTTGACCGAAAAAGCTGCGTTGACCCGAGCGGAGGCATCGACGCCGATAGTTACATTAACCCGACCAGTCGCGTTGACCCCGACATGACCCCGCATCGTACGGACTCCAACAGTTACGTTGACTCCAACATTTGCTTTGATCCAAACAGTCGCATCGACCTTATCAGCCTATCGACCGAAACAGTCGCGTATTCGAAAACAGCGGAGTTTATCCAACAATCATGTACGCCAACAGTTTTCTCCGAACACGCTCCGGAGCCAAGAACTAACAAATTGATTTCGAGCTATAATTTTTACCGACACACGCGTAAACATTGCTCGCGTAAATGAAAGCCGGGAAGACAAAGTGTGTCTGAGACTTCTCGATCATAGCGCATGCCCGAAACTCTATTAATCAAGACCACGGCTATATATCGAATGGAATAGAACCCCGGCGCGTTTTCCAATCCGCCCTTAAACGCCTTCCCCTCTAGTTTCTCTTTCTCATCCCCCCTCATTCTCTACGCTAGTAAGTTTCGAGAGAGAGAGAGAGAGAGAGAGAGAGAGAGAGAGAGAGAAGCCGTAAAGCGGCGTTTGCGATGAAGGAGAAGCTCCTCGGCGATAGGCTCGGCGACGTCGGCGCCGGGCTCCCTTAGTCGTAACCCCCGTTTACGTCCGGGAGGAGCCGCGGGTATATAAAATATCTCTATATAAATGCTGCAGGAACGCCGCCGCCGCAGACGCCCGCGGGCGACAATCGAAAAGAGCTTAAAACTCGTGAGGTGCATTCGGAGGTTCGAAGCCGCTGTCGGGGAGGTCGTCTCGTTTTGATGAGGTTCGACCGCGGTTTCTATTATTCGCTGGTATTCGTCGTCGTCCGCGCCTCGATGATCGTCGTCGATTGCGCCTTGACGTCTCAGAACCGAGGTAAGTGGGTTCCGTATTAAAAAAGAGCTTACCTCGGCGGCTAGACGGGTTGCGCTAGCGCTCTTAGCTGATTTATTCATATTTTCCCTCGATTCTTTCGAAATTTTCGAAACTTCGGTTTTTCGAAGATTTACCTGGATTCATTCCATATTCAGATTCTCATCATACCTTCGATCATCAAATTAATGTTACGAAACTTATTAAATATTAGCAACGTTCGATGGCCTAGTATTTATTTCCTTCGAGCATAAATTAATGATAAAAATTATTCGACTCGCAACCGTATAAGAAATAAGGCTCGGTTCGAGTTCGGATTAGTTTCTGTCGGATATCGATAAAGAAGGAAGGCGGTTAAGAATAGAGCCGCAAGCTTACGGCTTCCCTCCGTTTTCACTCACTCGATGGTTGGTCTCATGAAATATTCATTTCGTCGACTTTTCTTTCCCTCGCGTCGAACGAGGTTGTTCGACGAGGAAAAAATGTCGTCGGTCCCATTTATCCGATTGGAACAAAAACGACATTTTTTTATAGTTCTACTAGCTCGCTAGTCAACCATCAACTACTATAGTAGCTCTCGACACGTTCCCTCTTCCGACTGGCGTTCAAAGATGGATTTTATGGAAATTGTTTCTGTTTCAGTCGAAAACACTTAGCTTCTCGGTTTAAGCTAACTCGCAATTGATTTTGAGTAGAAACGAGTAAAATTCTTTCGATTTGTACAAAATGAAAGCAAGATTGATCCTCTTTGAGAGTTAAGAGTGGAACTGTAGTTTCGACTAGAATGTTGTCAACTCACTGTTGGTGGATGCTTCCGACGGCTATTGGGACTGTCGACCGACGCTACTGTCGGATAACACGCATTGATCGATGCTACGGTTGGTCTGTGGAACTGTAGGCGAATGCAACTGTTGAACAACACGTGTTGCACAATGCTATTGTTGGACAACAATGCGTTGGTTAACATGTACTGGTCGATGCGACTGTTGAACAACACGCGTCAATGCAACAGTTGTACAATGCGACAGTCAGTCAACTTCTGTTGAACGATACAAGTCGCAGCTTGATTTGGACGATGCACCTTTTGGACAACATGTGTTGTACAATTGCGACTGTCGGACAACATGTGTTGGGTGATGCGAGTGTAGGTCAACGCGTGTTGGACGATACAACTGGTGGACAACACCCGTCGATCAATGCGACTGTCGGTCGGCACGTGTTTGTTGACGCAATTAACCGATTTCGATTAAACGGTCTTTTTATCAACAATCTTAATTATGTGTTTGACAATCCTATTCAGATTCGTATTCAGTCATTAAGATTCGCCTGTTTTTAGGTTCGATCCGATGCTACAGTTGTATGTCTTCCATGTACGAAGGTGTTTTCAACAACGGCCTTTCGTCGCTTTTTACGAAACCGTCGAATTTCACCGACCATTGCACGAATCCGTCGTTGGCGATCGCGAAAGCCAAACTTAAATTGGTCGAATGTAAAAGTGTTTGTTTGAACATGCGCGAAGAGACGGAATTCTTAAGTAAGTCGAAGTCAAAGTCGATCTATAGAATAACAATCTCCCCTCCCACCACTCGCTCGCTAGATTAACTGAATGGAATTGAAATTATATACGTTTTCTCAAAAAAGTTTTTCACCGAAGAAATATAAATTTTCTCTATCACGAATACAATTCTTTTTTTACGAAACTTTATTATGAAAAGGTTTCGTCGAACTGAAACACTAAACTGCATTCGCTAGAAGAAAATGCCGTACGTATTTTTATTCGCTAAAATATATAAATCAACGTCGCCGACAGGTGTCGGTCGATGATAAAAACCGAATTCGATTCGTGCAATGTCCTGTTCAAAGATTTGTTTTCGAATCGTTTTCGAAATGTCTGCAGTTAATTTGTTCCGAATCTGAATTTTGATTGAATTTGCAAAATCGAAGGGTGGGAGGGAATTATTGATGATGAGCCTCCGCCGAGAAAACATTCTAGAAAATGTCTCAATTTTCATTCCGAATACGAATAGATTTTCAATGTTTTCGCAACAACTTTTGTTCGAGGTTTGATTGATTCGAATGTCAAAACGTTTTGAAATGAGAAAATGCGCGAAACATAACAAACGAAAACACAATATACGCCAACCCGTTACGAGTGTGAACAACTATAGTCGGTTGTCAACTATATAGTCAGTGGGAACTAGAGAGATTGATCAACTATAGTCAGTGGGCAACTGTTGAATGTGATCATCTATATCAATGAGAAGTATAGATTTCAACTAAAATCATTTGTCAACTATAGTCGCTGGACAACTATAGAAGATGATCAACTATAGTCACTTCATCAACGAGATTGAAAGTTTGTTTTTAGGCGTTCCTTTCGTGGGCTTTATTCGAGGTTGTTACGACCAAATGTTGAAGAATGGATTCAATCAAACCATAGTCAAATGGTACAGGTGGCTGCAGAGGGACTCGTGCAACGTGTACAACAAACAAGAGGTGCTACAAACTCAGTATAAACCAGCAAAAAGCGTAAACACACTTTTCATTTGCACGTGTTATTCCGATGGATGTAACGGCTCAACAAATTTCAAATACGGTGCTTTTAAAATGCTGACCTGGCGAACTATATGTCTGCTGCAGTGCGTATTATTTTCGTGGATTATCAGATGATTTCGCTATCACCAAAACCTAAGAAGCTTCCGAGGATATCTTACCACAGAAACGAAAATTTCCATAAATATGGCTGTGTTCAATTTTAATACTTTTCTTGTACAGATTGACATTAAAATTGTGTTTGTTCATCGACTATAGTTGGCAATTAACTGAGTTATTACGCTATAGTTGATCACTCTATAGTCATCCATTGACTATAGTTGACAGTCGACTATAGTTGATATAATTGATTGATTCGATAGTTGATTACTGTCGACAAATTGCAGATAGTTGATTACTCTCTATAGTTGACTATATTTGACAATTAACAGATTTGATCACTCTCTATAGTTGTCTTCGACTACAGTCGATAAATGACTTAGTTGATCTTTATAATTGTCCACTAACTATAGTTGACATTAGAGTATAGTTGAATACCCTACAGTGGTACATTGACTATATTTGACCATTGACTGCAGTTGATCACTCTCTATTCTCGTCCATGTATTTTAGTTGATTACTAAATATAGTTGTCCACTGGTTGTAGAAGATCACTCTTTATATTCGTTAATTGACTATAGTTGACAACTGCCGACAGTTGCTCACTCTCCATAGTTGCCAAATGCCGAATGAATGAAGTTGACAATTGACCGCAGTTGATCACACTCTATAGTTGCTCGTTGACTTTAGTTGGCTTTACTATGCTTAATGTCTCTCTATAGTTGTCCATCGACTCCGTAGGCAATTGACTATAGTTGATCACCACTTCTAGCTGACAATCGACTATAGTTGATTACTCTCTATACTTGTCTACACATATATAGTTGACCACTCTATATAGTTATTAACTATAGACGATAGTCAGTTATTGATGGTGGTCAACTGTCAATAACTGACTATCGTCTATAGTTGATCACTTATACGAGTATAATTTCTAACTGACTACGGGTGACAACCGACTACATCGTCCGTTATCTATAGTTGATAACTAACTTAAAATGCTTTATGTAGACGAACAGTGAAAACCAACGGATAAATTAAAAAGTTCCTCAACAAAAGTAGTCACATCGCACTCCTCGAGTAGCCACTTTTCACCAATGGCACGTTCAACATATCCTCGTTGTACGTAATCCACACGCGGTACCAATAGACCATGTTGAATCCGACGAATGTCATCGGGAAGAGTTTGGCGCAGAAATCGTCGATCAAGTACCACTTCTCGAAATGACTGCGTATTTTTTTGAATTTCGAGCACAAGCCGAATTGGAACCGGCCGAGATACGTCAGGCATTCGTAACTTTTGCTCGCCGGCAAATCCGAATCCGGTTCGCCTACGGAGCCGTTGGTGAATCCGTGCGGATCGCAGAAATGGTCCATGGGGATTTCGATTTGGCCTCTCCGGTGAAGAGCGGGAGTCAACGATACTTCGCTCGTCTGATGCTTCAAACTACGTCGGCGCACTTTCCTCAGCTCGTTACATTTCTCCATGTATCCGACTATGGTCTGCTCCAGTAGCGAGAGAAATATGAACGCCAGACAGGCGAACATAAACAAGTCCAAGGCTTTGAAGTAACTGACCCGTGGCAGATTACGGGATATGTTGCCGTACTGAAAGGTCAACGCCATTAGGCTGCTGACCCCGAGGCTAATTCTCGCGGCCAAGGCTCGGCTGTCGAAGTAGAACGCCATCCACGAGATACACACGCTGATGTATGTGGGCAGATACGCTTGCAGAATGTAGTAGCCCTGAAGTCGTTTGAAGTAAAATTTCACTCGCAGTTGATCCCATTGGCCCGCGGTGTACTGCGCTTGTACGTTCTCGTACGAGAAGAAGAAGAACTCGAAGTCGGGCAAGTGATTCTTCTCAGTGCCGCCGATCACCGATACCGGATTATCGTACGGGATCCAATTCAACTTCACCTCGGCGTTGTTGTACGGATAACTCTCAAAGACCAGCTCGCACGAATGAATGTCGAGCGGGAAGTTTTTGAAGTTCATCGAACACGGACCTTCGACGCGCATGCGATAGTTGAGCCACACGGTGCCATTCTCGAATATGATCAGCAACGTGTTATCCGACGGCGAACTGTGGATTTTCACTTCTTTGCTGTTGGATATGCAAACGTTGGGCGTCCACAGTCGTTTGAGGACTGAAGCGTCCAAGCTAAGGTTCGACTGGCACATCTTGTTGTTGTTGAACTCCAACCGCGGATCGCGCCAAATCTGACTGTACCACAAATCCAATGTGAACGACGAGCTAATCTCCGATATTCCGTTGATATCCTGCACGGTCAACTCGGCCTTGACCATCACGGTGCCGTTGGCCGGCAACGCTGTCGGATCGTAATCTTCGAGGATCTCCTCCAGGATGACGTTCTTAACTTGCCGGTTGCAATTCGGCCCATCTCCGAAAACTACGCCGGTCGCGAGATACAATAAAACGTACGATCGAAGCATTTCATTGACGGTCGCAGGCGCTCGACGAACAGCGATCGGAAATAAAAAAATCTGACGGAAACTCAATTCGGAATTCGAACGAACGCGAACATCTAATTAGAATAATATAATTGAGCGAAGACCCGAAACTACGCCGTATTTAATTAACGAAAGCTTCTGCTCCACGATTGATATGCCGTTTTAACGAATCGGCTCGAAAGGTGCCCGTCGATACAAAAAAATTTTCCTCCTCGCCGACAAAGTTTCCCATAAATTGACTTTCGCGAAGAGCGAAGTAGTTCGCGTCGTCCAATTCTTTCGCGTGTACGCGTGTTCTCCAAAATACCACGCGCGGGTTACCGACGCGAAAATTAATAATAACTAATTAAACTAGCGTATAAATCGTAATTAACTGTCGATCAAGTTTTAGAATCTGCGCAACGAACATATCCGACGGCAACGCGCAATCGTCGGAGGACGCGGAAGATGCAGTCGCGGATGAGGAAGAAAAATTAAAGTTTCACGTTAATTGTAACTTCACCCAGATTTAATGCGACATCGACGAGAGCGTCATTGTCTGATGTGTCTATGTGTCTCGCGCCAATGTCTTACTTCTACATGTAACAGTATGTGTGCACGCAGCATGTTACATGTAATGGTTTGGAAGTAACACGCGCTAGATGTAACACGTTAGTTTGACATGTTATATGTAAAGCGAAAGAGATAACACGTTAGATACAACACATTCATGTTAGATGTAGCACATTAGATGCAACACACTACAAATAACACATTGATGCAACAAGTTAGAGTAACACGTTCGACATAACCCGTTAGAAGTAACCCGTTAAATGCAACACGTTAAACGTAACATGTTAGACATAACACATTAGTTGCAATATGTTCGAGTAACAGGTTAGACGTAACGCGTTAGAGGTAACGTTCGATGTAACACGTTGGACATAACACGTTAAATGCAACCCTTTAACTAACGCGTTAGAAGTAACACACCAGATGTAACGTGCTCTAACATGTATTTGTAGTACGCTAGTCAACACGCACCTAAGAAAAGCAACAAAAGCAATCTGAATCTGAATCCGAGTGTTCTCTTCGACATTTCCTCAAATGTACCCATCGGCGATCGGATAATGACGTCGGTTTTGATAATTGGCCTAATTAAATCGAGCAAAAACTTTCAATAACGGTCATTAGCCGAGCATCGAAATAGATGCGACTTATAAGGTAAAAACTTTCAAAAATTCCATCGAAACATCCGTGTCTTAGCAACGCACGTTTCGTCAGACGATAGAGGCTTTCGACGACGCGAGGGGCAGTTAAACGATAACGAGCGAAGATCTCCGATTATTTATTAGTCCGTTGAAATATTATGTCCAAAGGAAGTATGCAGGCTCAGATGGAATCGCTGAAAGTACAAATCGACCAACTTCGAGCGGCGGCTTCGTTGCAACGCAAGCGCGTCTCTGAAGCGGCGAAAGAGTAAGCGATAAGAAAAAAGTTTATCACCATCTGACGAGCTTATCAGCGGTTATCGCTGATAATCTTAACTTTATCAAGAACTAACTGATAACGATATCGATCAGTTATCACTGCTTATCGCTGATTGTCGCTTATGACCTTATCGATGATTACCTCTCGAAATTTAGTTTGGTCGACTACTGCGAGAAGCACAAGCAAAGAGACGTGCTCGTTATCGGTGTGCCGGATTCGCAAAATCCTTATCAAGAGAAAAAAGGCTGTTCGATTCTGTGATAGCTTATCAATGGTGTTTGTTTTACTTTTATCTCTCGCAATTTTGTTTTTCGTCTTACTAGATAGCGTCTCGTCCTGACGACATTCAGAAAATGTCACTCACGAATCCGTAACATGAATCTGCATCGAAAAAGAATGATTTCATAATAAATTTGATGTTGCAAAATTTCTTATTTAAATAAATTTAACAGTTGTTTCGAAAAAGTTTTTGAATGTTTACGAATCTCGAATCTGGATTACGCGAGGATTAAGATCTAGCCGGGTGGAGTTTGAAAAATTTTGCTTTCGCTATTCGCGAAATGAAGACGATGCTCGAAGTCGAGTTTATTTCGTTAATTTTCCTCGCTTGCTGCTTTCGATCGACGGTTCAACAGGAAACGAGCCGAGTCAGGCCGCCGTTAACCATATCGGTCAGCATCGAGCCGAAGATACCCATATCGAAATGTAGCGGGGATTCGCAGAAGATCACCTGCCAGATCGTCGACTACGACAGTCAATTACCAAAGACCATGCAGGTGGAACAGACGAATCGCGGATACGGCGGATATGTCGAATTCCTATTATTTCGAAAAACGAAACCGGATAGAGAATCGGTGGTGTCCGACGTTCACGTCAATTATCCTCGAGAGCTACTGCGGCCGCGGTAAGTTTAAAATTCGAATGTAGTTTAATGAATGTGAACATTTCCATTCGTATTCCAAACTCATATTCGTATTCGTTTTTCAGAGAAATGTATCTGGAAAATTTAACCATATTCGACAAAGGCGATTACAACTGTACGGTCATGTGGCACGGTGTCAGCGGCGACAGCCGATGGAGCTCCGAGGCATTTTCCTTGAACGTCTATGATTGCATCGACTTGCAGAATCAAACCATCGAAGCGTCGGTCGGCGATTCGATAACGATGCAATGTATCGATGTCGAAGCTCCAATCAAATGGTTCAAGGATGATGATGCGATTGTAAACGGCGACCTGGCTAAACCCGAAGCAGCCGTTGGCGCTGGAAGCAGATTGAAAGGAGTGCCTGGTATAAAAACTATTCAGATAAAAAGCGTGGACGACGCCGGCATATATACATGCAAATCAACTTTCGAAGACACCCAGCAAATCTTCACGAAAAACACATTAGTAAGCCACAAATAATAATATATATCTAGTCGCAACTGACCAACAGTCGCAGCTGGTCAACAATCCTAGCTGATCGCCAGTCGCAGTTGATCAATGGTCCCAGCTGATCGACAGTTGCGGCAGATTGACTTTCCCAGGTGATCGACAGCCACAGCTGATCAACAGTCACGATGGATCGGCAGTAATAGCTGATCGATTGTCACGGCTGGCCGACAGCCATAGCTGACGGACAGTCGCAACTGGTCGATAGTCTCAACCATCCCACTGTGACATCTGATCAGCAGCGCCATCTGATCAATCCCAGCTGACTGACAGTTCCGACTCATGAGACCGACAAAAACTTTCTTTTAATTCAGGTCAAAATCAAAACGGCGCCTACTACCCCTATTAATATCAACCCCGTCCGCCAATCGCCGAACACCGTCGTGCTGCAATGGGAGCAAAAACCGGTGCCCAACAAGTACATCGTGGCCGATCCGACGTTTTACACGATCTTCTACAAGCCGATGGACGCCGATACGTTCCTGTCGAAGACTGTTTTGAAAAGTCCCGAGGTGATGTTGACCAACTTGAAACCGGCCACGGTCTACTTCGTTCGCATACAGGCCGAGAACGAACTAGGAACTAGCGTATCCGGTAGCCGGATCGTCGTCACCCCGGCCGCCAGTTCCGTGGTATCGGTGGACAAACGTCTCTTGGACATGATGGTCGACCACGTGAAAGTGCTCGATCAAGATCTTAAAAGCATCGCCAACGTTCTACAGGATATAATTCCTCCGCCGGAAGAGGCTGCGACGGCGCCAGCGGCTAGGCCGGGTCCGGGCCGGACCGGATCCGGTTAGAAAAGATTCCGTATTTTGATCTAGTTTTTTTTCTTCGAGCGAACGGCAACTTTTTTTTATTTATCATCGTTTTACATCAGTAAAAAGTTTTCTTTTTTCCCCGCGGATCATCCGACGACCGAAGGATTTATCGGCGAAAAATGAGTCTTAAATACGATATGATTTCGGACACCCGACCCGCGGGCGACCATCGATTAAGACCGCGGAACCGGGTTCGTCCCGCAGTATCCGGGGACGGAAAGTCATTATTTGCTAAAAATTGATCTTATATAAACTCGACCGTGTACGCTCGGCTAATAAAGTCGAGGGAGGAGAGGAAAAAAATTTTTTAAAGCTTCGAAAAATTTTCCCCGTTCGAATACCCTAATCAATTCACCGACTGTGCGCCGGGTCGGATAACGAGTTATCCGAATTCCCCGTTCGGAGGCTATTGTACGAGAAATCAGCCCCACGCATCGTCTCGCGAACGAAAAATGAAACTCGGCCGAGTTATTTTCCAGCACCGACCGGAGATGAAAAGGCTGCGAAAAAATACGATCCGAACCGAATCCGACTACGCGTCCGATGGTTAGGTTTCATTAAAAGCCCAATTATGTTGCCGCTATTGAAAGTGATGCTCACGTACGGGCAGGTCATGGTCAACATGACGGTAGACGAAAGTAAGTTCTCTCTTTCGGTGATAAGGTGTTAACGTGTAAAAAAAGTAGCGAGTGAATACAAATGTATCAACGGGTTAAAATTGCGTGCGAATTCGAATGTTTTTCTTCGAAGTCCAATAATGTTGATGTATCCGGGAGTAAAAAGCTTTCACTATCTCCGCGCTTAGTTAAACATAGTCCGCGCCGGATATTGAACCGGAGAGAATTCCGTTCTGAGCGTCTACGCTACTTTTGGATTCAGAGTACAATACGGATAAACTCATTCATTTCCAAGCTTACGCTATCATTTCTGGGAGCGTAATGAAAATTGGGCGCGTCGAAGCGAAATTCTTTTAAAAATTTCGCTCGCTAAAACGGCTCTCGTATCTTAACGCCGATTTAACGCCGAACCGGATATCATGTTCGCCCAGTCGTTTCCGAGAGGTCCCAGTTCGGTTGCGACCAGCGTTTCCGGCGAACGATCCTAGTCGCGAAGAGACTCTCGCGGCCCTCTACTGGTCCTCGGCCATTAATCGGCGTACGCTTATTTTTCTACTCACTATATTCGGTTGTCATTCCGTCGGTTGCGCACTCTCTCGATAAGTTTCCAGAGGAAGACGGGGGGGAGGGGGTCGATCGGCCCTTTCTTATATACGCCAATAGCTTTTCCGATAATTACCCGCAATAGTTTCTTTAAAGAGTCGCGGAGGAAACCTATCCGCGGCACCGAAGCCGAACATAGGCGGGCGCCTCGGCGGGGAGGCGTCGGTTTTTGTTCAATTCTCGAGCGTCCACCGCTTACTACTGCCGTTCTACTTGTACGAGCCTTCGCTGTATTTTATTTTTTCATCGTTCTTTTCTTTCGTTCGATCTCATTCGCCGTCTTCGTTCTCTCGCTCGCGATCCGAATCCGACGACGATGACGAAGAATAGATTCGGCTCGCCCCTCTCGTTACGAGCTTAACGAAAAGTTCATAATGTATGGCTGCCGTTAAGTTGTCGGTCGGCGCGAAAAAATTTCGTCCGACGTATTCGGTAAAATTCTGCATATTCGTTTGTATCTTATTCGCGGCCGACGAATCCGCGTGCGAAACTTTCTTCGTTCGCGAATTCGAGAGCGGTAAGAATTTCAGATTCCTATTCGGTTTGATTAGAGCCCGTATAATTCGAGCTAGCTCGCTTAGTTTGTTTTTGTTTTTGTTATTTCTAAGGTGTCAACTACTCTAAAACTTTTAATTGCGATACCTTCGGTGCCGCACCCACTGTCTAATGAGCACCATCGGTAAACTAGCGCGTATACATCGAAACTCGATAAAGCATATATAATTTAAGCCTTCTTATAAATATTTGCCCCTGTCCAACTATTCAACCGTGTTAATTATGTTTCTCGGCTCATCTCCTAGGCTAAATAGTTGAATACGTATATAACGACCGTAGAGTCGATGAAAGCGAATGTCGAAGCGAAAATTCGATGAAGACCCCCCCCCCCCCCATTCATTTAAGTGATGCTGCATTATTTAACAACGGCCTATCTCCTGTTTTTAGCGCCTTAAACTGTGACATCCGAAGCCTTTATTAGTTTCTAATGATTGATCTAGGGCGACTATGGTCGATAGGAACTACAGTTCGCAGTGAAATATAGTTTGGCAGAAACTATCACCTTCATCGATACTACAGTACAGTAATGAACGATACAACAGTCTCAACTATATTCTAATAACTGTAGTCCATTAGTTATGAACTGTAGTCCTCGTCCGAAGCAGACGATGAAAAGATTTACAGAGCGTGAAGCAATTTTCTCAGCAAATCTTCGAAATCATATTAAAAATATGTGACGACTCTCTCGTATCTCATTTTCTCCTCGTAGTACCGAACATGGAGGCGAGGCTAATTTCGAACGTGTTTATGACTGCTAGCTAGCTAGCCGGCCGAGAAAATGTAAATTTAGTGTTTCCATCCGGAGGAAAATTAATAATATACTTCGCGCTTCTCGCCGATGAGCACGCTGTAGTAGTATGAGCACCGCTTCGGAGGACAAATTCCATCGTCCGAGGATATCGTCATAAATTCTTCCTCGGTACAATTTTTTCACCTCATTGTTTGCGATAGGTGGTTTATTATTATTATTATTATTCTTATTTTTACGATGAAGCGATAATTCGACAGTTGCCGAGCCGGATTATTTGTCTCAGCGATAAAGTAAAGAGCGGAAAATATAAATGATCCTCATCTACCTCGGAGCGAAGGGTCAGTTGGCTCCCGAGGATTTTCTGAAAGGATTCTCACCGCTCGGCGACGAATGTTTTTCTTCCGAGGAAATTCTTCAACTTTAAAACTTTCATTCTCATTCTTCGCCGGTGAAAGTTTAAAACTCTTTCGAATATTCGTTTACCTCTCGAGCTAGCGAGCGAGCGAGCGAGGAATTAAGAATTCGCTCGATTTTGCGAAATAATTGTTTCGTTTTTGCCGCCGAACTTATCGTTTCCACCGCGAAAATATGCGACATGGACGTTCGTGATAGATCGACCTTTCGCCGATTTCCAACGGATATCATCTTAGTTACGTTCGCTTTTCATTTCCGATTCGTCGTTTCTATGTACGCCAAAGGTTCGCAAAAAAATGTTTAAAAAAATTTGAAGCTAACGAAAAGTGAAAGATTTCGCGTAGTTAGTAGAATTTGGAATTTAATCTTCGGGTGCATCTTTGCTACAGTTATATTATATTCGACTAACTTGATCGACAAATTTCACAATAATTTTTGTGATCGATAAATTGCCCGATAAGTTTCGTGGATATGATATCTTCGACCTTACTTTCCTGGTTTCCTTTCCTTGCCTTTCGAAGAGTGAAGGATAAAATAGCTAGCTAGTTTTGAAAACTGTCCGGAACTTTTCGATCATAGACAAATTTCCCGATAATTATCGAAGAATTACTTGCTCGATAAATTGCGCGGCTGATACTTCGTAGACAAAGTTCCTAGCCCAAACCCAAACCACGAATCTTCCTCTTTAACCTCACTTTCCTCAAAGTTAGTTTGTTTTTAAAACCATCAATGTACTTTTCGCGAGCGATAAATTTCACGATAAATTGCTAGCCAAGTTGCGTGAACGATGATATTCACTCATCGACAAACTTCAACGACCTATACTGTGTTTCATACACTTTGATTTCGACCTAATTTGCGACTAAGAACATGGTTATTTTTTAAAACTGTCGATGAACTTCTGATGATCGATAACTTGCACGATATTTTCTGAACAATAAATTCCTCGCTAAATTGAAATTTCCAGTCCTTGACGAATTCCGCAGCCCAATACCATCGATCATCCTGATCGACCTAATTTGCCGCAACACCTTATAAAATATGACTGACGAGATACGCAGCTAGTTGAGGAAACTGTCGATGATCGATGAATTGAATGATAATGTCACGTTGGGCAAATTTGCACGAACAAATTTTTTCCGTCCTCGGTTTTCCTTCGGGAATCATCCTCGGGGACTCAGGTGTTGATGGAGAGGCCGAGGACTTCGAGGAATAATTATAATTAAATATTCCGAGATTTTCCTCTTTCTGCTTTCAGACACTCTGCCAACCAAACAATGCTACAGTTGTATGTCGAAGGATTTACAAAAAGATTTCACGTTTTTATCGAAAATATATTTACCGCAATCGACGTTCGACGACCGATGTAACGAGCCATTTTCCAGCAAAGGAATCCCGTTGGTCAATTGCTCGAATATATGCGTTACGTTGAAAGAGCCCGAATCGAGATTGGGTAAGACGCGGAATGAAACAAAAAAATGTCCGAACAATTTCGAATGATTCGCGTAAAACATTTGACGAGATCTCGTTACGAGCAAAAACTCATCGGCAATTTGTTCTCCGAATTTCGGTTTCGTTTGATTTATGTAATCGAGAGTTGGTCAAAAAAAACTTTTCGAAGATTTTAAAATCGCCCTCGGGCAAATATTTTCATTGAAACACGTTTTTATCGGTTCGCGAATATTTGCGATGAATTTTTTTTTCGCAGGTGTAGTCCTCGGCCATAATTACATCCGCGGATGTATCGATAAAATATTTGTGAGCGGATTCTTGAATCGAACCGCGATGGAGACGCATAAATTTCATTTCGAAGACATGTGCCGACTATTGCCTTGGCATCAGCTCATGAATTACGGTACGTACCGAACGGGCGAAGTTATCGTCTGTTCGTGTTACGGTAACAAGTGTAACTCATCGGACGCTCTATCGCGACGACATTTCCCCTCGCTAATTTATTTCATCGTGTTATTTGTATTCGTTATCAATTCGCGTAGATGATAGTGATTTGCATTTTTTATAGTCCATTCGCAAACTAATCCATCTCGTCGAGATTTACGATCCATATTCAGATATTAATTTTCGAGCAAAATCAATATGTGAATATGGACCGTAGGTTGCTGTACTTTATTTGAACCGCAGGTTGCGTAAGGACTACGTCGAAAAATTTGAATGTTTTTGTTATACAAGGTGCTATCGGACCAACTTCGATCTTTTTTTTGTTTTCATTGTACAGATTCGATGCTTTTCTAGCTTATTGTATACTTCCATTTTTTTATTTACGACTATCGAAATAATATTTGTATCATAAAAATATTATTTGAATTATGCGGATGTAGTTGCGAATAAAAACGAAAAATATGTTGATATTTTTATTTTATAGTTCAAGAAAACTCTGCGAAGAAAGTTTCGTAAAGTTTTTCGAAAACTTTTTTTTCTATATTACAAAGTGGTCAAACTTTTTAAAAGTACCAATTCTCGTTAAAACTGAGGGCGGCTGGCTGTTGTTGAACGATCAGATAAAAATATTGCGGCTTAGTCGCATTCTTAGATTAGTAGAAATTGAACAGTTGTTCATATGAATAATGTCAAAAACTTGGACTCCCAACTGCGAAAACAATTATCGGGAGGAAATTTTGTTTAATTTTGCGAGTGACATAAACACACCAAATGACCAAATGACCATTCAAAATAAATGAGTGAGTGATATGCGAAGAAAAACTAACAGATTGATTGAACAAATGAATGAACGGATGACCGAGCAAAAGAATGAATGCAATAAAGCCCATATGAATGATCGACTGACCAATTGACTATCTGACTGACAGACTGGCATACCTAAAGACCAAAGACTGCCACACCGAGAGACCGCAATCAGACCTGCAATCAGACCAACAGACTGACTGAGTCACTGACAGACCGACTGACCAACAGACACTGACTAACAACAGACCGACCAACCAGAGACCGAAGGACTGAAAGAACTACTGACCAACTGATTGCCTGGTCGACTGACCGACAAACAAATGCGTCGATTGATCTCCTTCCCTCACTCCCTCACTTACTCATTCATCTACTTACTCACTCAAGCAATCACTAACTGACTCACTTTCTACTCACTCACTGGCTCAATGACTCACTCACTCACTCACTCACTTCTCATTCGCTCGCTCACTCAATCACTCACTCAATCAAGCAATCACTAACTAACTAACTGACTGACTGACTGACTGACTGATTGACTCACTCACTCATTCACTCACTCACTCACTTACTCACTCACTCACTCAATCAATCAATCGTTCACTCCCTCACTCACTCACAAACTACCTTCCTACTTGCTTACATACCCACAATATGTATAATCCCAGTGACTGAATACGATTTTCACAGAAACACAATTTTCACACTCGAATTGCATTTAATTGGTTTTATTTTTAAATCATCCGGGGAATTGATAATCTTTTTTCCTCAGTATTATCATTTCCTCTAGAAATCAATGCTTCCTAGTAAGTGAAATTTTTCGACTGGCCGAATGCTGATATTTATTTAATTCTCCTTTTCTCTTAATGCTTTTCTGCTCGCTCGAGCGAATTAAGACAAAAATGTCGCGGTCGTCGTCCACGTTCTTTAAGAGGGACGAAGATCGATTATCCGAGGTCTCTTAGTTTTTAGCACCGAGGTTTTATTTCAATCACCCATTCGAAATGAAATTGGTTCAATTTTAACAGAAAATTTTCTATTACGGTTCTACTTCATTTTCTTCAGCTTCTTCCGTCTTCTTCTTCAAATTGAAAAACGTCTTCGCCGGTCGATTCGATTCGACTTTCCGTTCGTCGGCGAAAAAGTGCTAAATTCGATTTTGTCCGCGAAAAGGCTTCGCTAAGTTCATTTAGCAGCCATTTTTTTTTGTTTTTCCCGAAATTGAGCTGGAATTCAGACTGCGTCAAAATTCAAATCTGATATCGGATCGAGTTTGGAAATCAAAATAGCTTTAAAACGAGTGGTCGCAACCATATACGAATCTTAATTTGATTTAAAGATTCAGATTCGGATTCGTTATACGGATTATCTGTTGGCGAAAAAGGCTAGGAAATGGAAAGGGCTTTAAAACAAGGGGTCGCAACCGCGTGCAAATCTTAATAGAAACTTGAATACCCGGATTCGGATTCAATATTTCGATGATGCTTTCGAAAGAATTAGATCCGAGTCTTTTAATGATGAAGATATTCGGATTCTGGACGTTCCGTAAAAGTCGAAAGTCATTCGGATTGCGCTGGATTTACACGATATTCGTATTCGTTTTGGTGACAATAAACAGCGGCTTATTTGTGTTCAACACGTCGAACGTAGAATCATATCGAAAACATTACGGATTCGTCAACGTTCACACGATGTCGTTCATCATAAACGGGTTGAAGCCGTTGCACGCCGCCGCGAACTTGGCGACTTTCTTTCGAAACCGCTCGTTGCACGGTAAAGTTTTGAAAATGTTCGCCAACATCGACGAACAGTTCGAAAAAGTGTTCGCCGACTTCCTCATCGTGAGTAACGCTAAATTTCGAGCGTTCGGCACGGCAGCCGTCTGTTTCGCGATACCGTTCGGACTCCGACTCTCTCAGTACATCCTGATGGGGGAACAGCCGGGCGATAATTGGTTCTCCGACGCGTCTTTATTGCTGGTACCAGTGCTGAGCCTTTGGCAAGTGTTACCGCTGTACTATTTCTACGTCGGTAATTCGATACTCGTTCGATGGTTCGATCGATTAAATCGGCGCTTGTCCGCCGAAGCGGACTTCGAAGCGCGCTCATTGGCCGACTACGTGCGGACGTATCAAATGCTGACCAACGCCGTCTATTCGCTGGGAACGTTCTTCGATTGTTTCGTATTTTGTTCGATGGGACTGTCGTTGGCCGTGATGTGCATTACGATATACTACGTGACGGCCGCTGGCGACATCTACCGCGATGCTCATACGATGGAATACGCCGAAATGCTGAACACGTATTACTCGCCAGCTTGGACTGGCATGCAGATTACGGTGGCTGTGGCCTACTTGCTGGTCTTCTGCGTGTGCGGCTGGCGCACCAACGAAGGCGCCCGCAGGATATCGACGTATTTGTTGGCGTTGAATTTTCAAACTCTCGAAGCCAAATGTCAGGTAAGGGTCGAATGGAGAAAATACAGTCTCGCTGCAACTATAGTTCGCGGGAACTATAGCCTTCGTGGAACTATAGTCACCGTGGCTCGGAATTAGAGCCTCATTGGAACTGTAGTCCTGTTGGAACTATGGTCATCGGTGAATAGTCTACCAGTAACTATACACCCATTGATAATTATAGTCTCTGTTTAACTATAATTTCAACGCAACTATAGACATCGTAGCGGGTGAGTATTTTGCTTGTTCATAGATTGATCAAGCTATGAATAAAATATATACGCAATTCAATTGGGGCATATCCATTTGGCGGATAGTGCTGTTCGAAAGAAGTCTGCTGCTTACGGTAAGACTATAGTTGAACCCGACGTGCCGCAGAATCGAAGCCGCGGTCATTATTTTCTAGATGATTAGCGTCATTATTACGTACGCCATGGTGTTGGTCAAGTTACAGCCGACGACTTGCGACTGTCCGGACGCAGGGCTTAACGTCACATCATAAACTCCAATGTTGCCAATAAAATACTTTTTTTGTTTGTTGTACATTGCTATAGTTGAATGATGCGACTGACTATAACTTGTTGTTGTGACGAACTTAGTTCAATGGTGTGAGTAGCTAAAGCTCAATGATGCGGCAGATTTTAGTTCCAGTGATGTGACAGTTCAATGATGTGACATGCCGTACTTATCTGATGGGACTAGCTAAATTTCAGAGATGTGTCAAGCTACAATTCGATGATGTTTCAGACTATAGTTCAATGATGTAAGTAGCTAACGCTCGATGATGCAGCAGACTAAAGTTCGATGATGTGGCGAACTGTAGTTCTCTGATGTGGCTGGCTGTTGTTCGTTGATGTGACGGACATTAGTTCAACGATGTGACCCATAATAATTCAATGATGTGACAGGATGTCCTTCACTTATGTGACTAGCTACAATTCATAGATGTGTCAAGATACAGTTCGATGATGCGACTTGTTAGTTAATGATAAAGTGGACTGTAGTTCAATGATATGACTGGCTACAGTTCAATGATGTAGCGAACGCTATGACCAACTATAATTCGATGACGTCACCGTCTAACAACCATTGAAATTTTAATTCAGATTCAATTACATCTAACTTTTTTTCTTACAACAACAAATAAATTTTTTCTCCGAAACCAAAATAAAAATAAAAAAAGAATAAAGAGCAGAAGTAGACACAGCAACGAACGAACGAAAACAAAAAAACAGTCCGACAAAAATCGATTAATGGTTGAAATCAATCAATTAAAAAACGAACAAAAAAAATCTTCCTTTTTTAAACTATGTACTCGAAAATCGAAAAAATAAACTACAAAACGAAGGAAAAAAACTAAAATTAGAGCTAGCTAAAAACCGAGCCCATTTATAAATTTTAAATTTGTTGATCGGCGGGTTCTACATTTCCAACAGCATCATGGCCGGGTCTTCGACGGCTTGTTTGATTTTGATCAAGAAGGTCACAGCCTCTCGACCGTCGATCAGCCGATGGTCGTACGTCAATGCCACGAACATCATGGGACGAATTTCAACCTGAACATTAGTTGCATTATAGTTCCTCATCGACTATAGTTGTCCAAAGATTATAGTGGCCGTAGACTATAATTGTCTATAGTTAGCCCGTAAACAATAGTTGTCCATAAATTATAATTGTCTAGTTTGTCCAATGATGCCCATAGAGTAATTGTCTATAGTTTTCAAATTGGTTATAATTAGATGTCCATACACTATTGTTGCCTAAAAACTATAGTTGTCCACAGGCTATAACTATCGATAGTAAGTCCACAAACAATAGTTGTCCATAGATTATAATTGTCTAGTTTGTCCATAGACTATAATTATCTATAGTTTTCCAATAGACTATAATTGTCAATATTTGGCAACTGCCCACAGATGCCCATAATTTGTCCATACACTATTGTTATCTATAGACTATAGTTGTCCAAAGACTATAATTGTGGATAGTTTATCCAAAGACTATAGCTGTTCGTCGACACTACGACTATAGTTGTCCACGAACTACAGCTATCTTTGTTCTATAGTTCCCCACCATCTATAGTTCTCCATGGTCCGTAGTTGTCGAATAACTATAGTTCACCAGCAACTATACCTTGCCGTTGACCGCCACCGGCCTGTCCTTCGTGGCGTGCATTCCCAAGATGGCCGACTGCGGCGGATTGATGATCGGCGTGCCGTACAGCGATCCGAAAACGCCGCCGTTGCTAATCGTGAACGTGCCGCCCTCCATATCCTCGATCGCCAGCTTGTTATCTTTCGCCTGCAAATCGAAGAAAAATGAAGCGTTTTTTGGCAGTGAAATCGAAATTTACCCGATTCGCAACTCACCTTGACACCTAGATCGTTGATTTCCTTCTCGATTTGAGCGTAATTCATCGATTCTACGTTCCGCAAAACCGGTACCACCAAACCCTACGGTAAGAAAAATGATCAGCAGGTACATCGTCGACGCCCGCGAATCAACAATCGACGTTACTTTCGGCGTCGCAACAGCGATACTTATATCGATAAAATGGCGATAAATAATTTCATTCTCATCGATTACTGAAACGAAATAGAATAACCTGCTCATCAAAATAAAGGCGTACGGTAGCACTATTCGCAGGTACCCGCGTTGCACACGGGCTGATCCAAAAGCGCGTACGCGGCCGCCTTGACGAACGGCGACATGAATCCGAATTTGACTCCGTGCTTTTTCGCGAACGCGTCCTTGTATCGATTTCTCAACGCGATCAAATTACTGTAATCGGGAAAAATATTGATGCGCAGGCTGGTAGTATGGTAGTCGTTAGGCTGCTTACGTCATATCGATTTCGTTAAACGTCGTCAACATCGCGTACGTATTCTGAGCGTCCTTCAGTCTCGAGGCGATTCGCGTGCGCATGCGATTCATTTTTACCTGCGAATCGAAAAGGAATACAGTAACTACAGTTAAAAATGAATTATAGTTGCGCAGCGACTATAGTCTACGGCTAACTACAGTTGGGACGATCGACGATCGCCAAATATAGTTACTGGACAACTATAGTCGTCGGGATAAGTATAATTTTACAATTTACGAGACAACTACAGAGGCAAAATCGCCAACTGTAGGTCCTGAAGAACTACCTATAACTATACACAACTGTATAGTTAACAGGCGACTATAGTTGACCTACTCTAGTCTCTGTCCGGCTGCCGGTGATGGCCTTCTCGGGGCTGACGTGCGACGGCGTCGACGGCATGTGCGAAACGGGCTTGACGGCCGCCGTCGGCGTGGAACTCATTAACCTCGGAGGTTTCGGCGCCTGCGGTTGAGGCGTCGGCGTCGATGCCGGCGCCGGTCGGCCCTTCTCATCGGGCTTCTTGGGCGGCGGCGCCGATACCTTCGGTTCCGAAGACGGAGGCGGCGAGCCCGACGGAGCGGCGGCGGGTTTAGATTCGGCGGGTTTTTTGTCGTCGGCCTTGGGAGCTTCGCCTGCGAATCAAAATTCAAAAGAAACTATAGTTGCAAGAAACAGTTGGACAACTATAGATCGAGGGTAACTACAGATCAATGGTAACTATAGACTGAGGGTAAGCACCGAGAGTAACGATAGACCGAGGGTTACTAAGTCTATGGGAAACTGTAGGTGTAGAGCAAGTGTAGTACTGGGACAACTACATTCTGAACAAATATAGTTCAACATCAACTACAGTTTTTATAGACTATAGTTGAGATTTTACCTCCGGTTTCGAGTTTGTACAACTTTTGTTTGGCAGTGACCTTAGACCCATGCTCGACCAATAGTTCAACTATAGTTCCGGCCTCAGGCGCCGGAACTTCGACGGTCGTCTTGTCGGTTTCGATTTCGGCGACTAATTCGTCGACTTTTACGTAATCGCCCTTCTCTGAAAACGAGCAAAAATAAACAAATTTCGCCTAGGTATTTTTAAGAAATCGAGCAATTTTCTGTTTCTTTAAAAAAACGAGCACTTTTTTTGCTTTTTTAATACAAAATCGAGCTATTTTTTGTTTTAAGAATTTTTTCGCCTTACTTTTAAGCCATTTTATGTCTCCTTCGGAAATCGATTCGGCGAACGCGGGACCTGGTACATCGATCACTGGATAACCTGAAAATTGCAACGGCCAGTCAGAAAATTTGTTTTTGGAGAGGATTTAAAAGCAAAAACTAGTTTTGCAAAAAAATTGAAAATTCATAGAAAAAAAGGGAAGAATGCTTGGAAAAAATGCAAAATCGGAATTCGATCACGGAAAATAGCCGAAAAACGCGAAAGGCAATCGGAAAATTTGTTTTTCGAAAATATTTCCAGGTAAAAAACGAAATTTTTTGAATAAAAACACACAAATACGAAAAAATGGAGAAATTCTTACGAAAAACGCAGCTTGAATGAAAACTTGAATTTTGCATCGAATGAAAAGCGAAATTTTTCGGTAAATCGTCGTGCGTTTGCATTTTTTGCCCGTTGGCGAAATTTTCCGCGCCGATAATTCGTAAATTTTTCGCGCTTGCGGAGCCGCCGAAACGATTTTTCAATAAATTCGCGTTTTTTACACCGCCGGCCAACGGCCGTTTGAAAATAGAAATCATTTTCTCGACCCAACGAGAAAAATTCCGGCCGTAATTCGTAAAAATTTTCTCCCAAATCGGACCAAAAACAAAAACGTAACTATTTTTGCAAAGAAAATCATATTCGGATTGAATCTGGATTTAAAAGATTTTAAAGAATTTTATTCAGTTTCCTTATGACAAAAATGACTTAAGATGAGTGGGTTTTATCTTTGTACTTCAATTTGGATAGATTTCGCTGTGTTTCTCAAAATTGCTCGTTTCGACGAAATTTTCGCGTATTTCTTGTCGAAATTTGCATCCAAACTTACGAAAATCGTAAACATGCAACTTTTCATTCGCGGATCGGAAAATTTACAAAGCGTCGATACTCCCGAATCGGCGACCGTCGGCGATTTAAAAGTAAGCTCCAGAATATTTAAACCTTAAAATATTTTCATTAATTTTTTCATTGAAAATTGATTTTTGTCCGATTTCGTGCAAATCCCTACCGATTTTTTGCCTCTTTCGTTTCAGAAATTGTTGACGACGTACGAAAATGACGATTATTATTTGACGTTGAACGGTGCCGTTTTGGAAGACGACGATAAAAATTTAATCGATTACGGCGTCGAAAATTTGAATTCGATCGATTTGGTCGTTCGATTGTTGGGCGGCAAAGTTCACGGATCGTTGGCCCGCGCCGGTAAAGTTCGAGGGCAGACGCCGAAAGTACGAAATTTTTGTTATTTTTGGTGTTTTTTAATAACAAGGCGTGCAACTATAGTTCAATTAAAAAACAAATTTAATTCACTATCCGGTGAACTATAGTTCACTAGACGACTGTTCCCAGTTGACTGACCACTGTAGTTCGCAATACTATGCAACTGTAGTTCGCCGAAAATCTTTTAGCAAGTGACTTTTTTTGCTCGTTTTTGCAGGTTGAAAAGAAGGAAAAACGAAAGAAGAAGACCGGTCGCGCCAAACGTCGCCTACAGTACACCCGCAGGTTCGTAAACGTAGTCGCCACGGGACCCGGCCGTCGTCGCGGACCGAATTCAAATATGTGAGAGAAACTCGTCGGGGAAAACTAAAAATTTGTTGTCTGTTTTTATGAATTAAATTTGCTGGATGATAATAAATTAAAACGAAAAATTTGATTCGCGGGCTCGCCGTCTTTAGTGAGTGAGAAACTATAGTTATTTAACCAACCATAGTTATTGAGCAACTATAGTTCTAATTCGCTGATGATCATTCTAAATAATTGAAAAAAATGCTTAAAGAAAATCTGGTTATAACATTCTTGCATCAATTTTGCTCCGGCCTCGAGGAATAATTAAAAAAATGACAACTTTTTTAATATTTTGCTATTAGAGCTAAATTCAAACTTATTTTGTAAATCTCAAATGAGATTAAATTTTTTGTTTGGTAAAAGGTAAATTAAGAATATTGCAATTTTTGATTTCAATGCAATTTTTACGATTAGATCGTAAATAATTTTATCTGTTGACTTTTTTTTATCGACGAGCTCCAAAAAACAACATTATTATAGAAGAATGAAGAAAAAACCAACGTGTCAAATACAATTTATGCGAAGATAATCTCATTTATTAAGTTTGAGAAGCAAAAAAAAATTATTTCGCTTTCCAAAATTTCATTACATTTTGTTTTTTCATCAATCTTCTCTCCGAATTTTCTTCTACTTTCTTCCCCACGACCAACCCAAACTGTTCCAGTCGGGCGCCTTTTTTTGCTGTACATTCGATTTGCGCCGTCGCAAAAAGGCCAAAACAGGATCTGAATCTTCCATCAAATAATAACCGTCTTGATTTCTCAGCGCCGCCGATCTCGGGCTATCTGTAAGAAAAAAAATTAGCCAAGAAAATATCTAAATCCATACATTAATGTGATATCTAGAATATAAATTTACCAATTATTTTTCGCCTTGAACCAACAGAAGAAAAACTAATAAGAAAAGTTGTTTGTCGTGTAGGGTTTCATCAATAGAGTACGAAAAACACAGAATTTTCACGTTTTAATTTAAAGCTAAATATTATTTTTCCTTTATCACAATGAATTTTGCTCGAGATAGCTCATCATTTAACTCTTCAGTTATTAGCTCAATTATTACACTTTTCAAACGATCGCAATACTCGGCGATTTATCATAATTTGAAATTGTCAGGCTTCCTCTCATTAGCCCTCGGCTATCTGGCAGTGATTTTTCGATAATCAAACTCAGTATGTCGTTTCGAGTTGTTTGATATGTTACATGACACGGTTAACTGATTGTTAGATAATTCACAATTTATTATCATTCGAAAGTGTTCTGGATTTCTCAATAAACTTCAATATATTTTCATTTTCAGACTCAGTATACAATTTGGAGTTATCTGATGGGTTGTTCATCACTAATATTTATCACGCGCTATTATCGCCCACTTGCACGATAATTCACAATTTATCATCAATTTGAAATTGTCCTGGTGTCTCAATAAACGTCAAAATTCAAAAAGGATTTTATTTTCATACTCAGTAACATATAGTGTATACTATTATTATTGCCAACATGCACAATAATTCACGATTTGTTGTCATTTCAAAATTTCACATTTTCTCACAGTGCTATCTGGCTACACTGACATGTTTTTACAATATTCCTACTCAGCATATCATTAGAAGTTGTTTGATATGTTACACGACATAGGTAGCTCACATTTAAAAAATGTCGCTCGCTGTTATTGTCGACACCCTATTGCGCACTCATAGCTCCCTAGGAACAAGTTTACTCAAAAAAGGACAGTAATCTGGTTAGCCACGCTCACCTCTCGTTATTCTCTGCTGTCGTCCGAGAACATTGTCCACTGTAGTTAACAATAAAAAACCGATCAAAGTCGCGAGCGCGATAGTCGTCGAAAATTTATTAAGTACCATTTCTTCTGGTCGACCACTCCGAACCAAAGGTTTTTTGTTTCTATCGAATGGCTGGGATTATAAATGTCAATGGATAGGGACGAAAGAGCAAACTCGACGAAGCAGCTCGACCAAATACGAATCGCACGCAGTAAGAAAGGCCGAATAGCGAAAGAATGTTCGATTTCAACCGGGCGGTAATCGTATTGGATTCCACGCATAAATAACTGAAAAACCGAATCCTGTCGGTGTCGTTGAGCTTTTAATAAGCGCTGCGTGTACGTATATCGTTCGAGTAAATACAAACTATGCACTTGGCTCTTTGCTCAATTACAAAATGTTACTTATCTTACCGATAACACGCAAACATTCCCACTCGCCAGTTTTAATTGGTAATCTTATACTACTATAGTGTACGTATACTCTTCTTATCTGGTATCATTGCGTTAGCTATGCCGACTCATTTTTGAATCGTGAATTCTTATCAAATCATTGGTTCTTCAGTTAGTAGATCCTTCGATATTCTGTCGAACTGTTGGTTATTCGATTCTTAGGTTTGTCTGTATTTTGATCCGGTCGGACACTTTATCCAGTCGCTTTTCGGGTCTGTCGGCTCGTTAGATTTGTTTCTTATTCAACTTTGTTGCACAAATGTAGGCTTCGATCGTTGGACTCTTACTTGCTTATCACTATTTAACGATCACTTCGCAAATTTCTTATCCAGATAGTAAAAAAATTACTTTTGTATAAACAAGCGTGACCTAGATATATAAATAAATATTTTATCACCCTCAATCATTAATAAACAATTAATTTTTTGGGAGTGTCTAACCCACTCGGAGGGCTTACAACGAGCGTTATTCATCTACGGCTAGTGAATTATAAAGCAAATCTAGCGAGGTCGAGTCCACGTTTCTGCCAATTTTTTTGTATTCAGATATACGGAATCGTTAAAATAGGTTTTTCGAAAATTTATTACTCTCCGTCGAATAGAATCTATATCCATTAACGTTTTTATATTGTCCCAATCAAAGATTCCAATTCGAAGACATTAACCATGACAAAATGCGAGAGGTATACAATTAGGATTTCCTTCCATGCTTAATGCTTCTCAGGACAAACTATAGTAATTACAAGCTAAGAGAAAATCAATGTAAAAACAAGAAAAGTGAGCGCAAATCATCACTACGTGGCATCATGTAGCATAAATTGTTGCGATTCAGATCGCAAGTTAAATAAATCCATTAAAAGTCGCAACGAGTCTCTGCAAGTCATAATACGGTGCTGCGAATCGCTACAATTCGAAGCGAGGTTCCGCGAGTCACTGCAAATTTCCACAAGTCAATACAAGTATCTATAAGTCTCTACGAGTCTTTGCAAGTCTTTGCCAGAAACTGCGAATCTCTGCACTACTGCTGGATTAAGTAATTAGAACTAGAACTACTGTAAACTTTAAGTAGTCAAGCCATTTTTATTTAAGTACTTACATCGTTAGTAATAGACCTACTTAAAACCAAATACAATACTTAGAACTAGAACTAGAACTAAGTTTTTTCACTTGTAAGTAATTGTAAGTAGCATAAGGAGTCAAAATCGTCTACTAAGAAGAGCAAAAAATTTTGACGAACGTTGCATGTAATTCATCGAAACGTGCAAAAGGTGTAAAAAATTCTCGGCTTTGTTTTAAAAAATGGCCGATGTATCAAACGAAGAACATATCGAAATCGATGAATCTGGTGAGCGAGAAACAGCGACCCAGAAGGTGCGAATAACTTGTCACAGCGGCGGCGCCCCAAAATCGAATTGGGGATGGGAATTTTTTGAATACTACGGGGAAGCAACGCGAACACCTGTACCTTGCGCCCGCCATTAAATCCCGCAAAGTTGTCTGGAAAAAATCCCAGTACGTCGCTCAGCAAGCATTTGTACAGCAAGCGCAAACAACGGCAGAAACAGTTGGACCTTGCTCTTCAACAGCGGCGACGAGACAGGTGGCGCTCGATAAAACTGTCGATCAGAAGGAGAAGAATAAACATTTTGATAAGTACAAGAAAGATCATCCAAAGCAGTGCGAGTTTGTCAAAGGGCTGGCAATTTTTGTTGCAAGCACGAGTGTGCCTCGCTCCATGGTCGAATATTCTGCACTTGAGAGCATTGTCGAATGGTTGGATCCAAGGATTTGCATGCTGACTCGCCATCTGCTCGCCGCAGAAATCAATGTGCTTTCGTCGAAGTTAGATTTATCTCTCAATCAACTCTTTGACACCAGCAGCTGGATCAAATTCTGCACTGATATTTGAAGTTTTTTCTTTGTTTTTTCAAAATGTGGTTTTTTTTATACTGGACGAAAATCTGCGCCGACCGATCAGAATTTATGCCGCGCAGTGAAAATACATGCGAAATTGAGCTTGTTGAAATAAAAAATGCTCTACAGCTGTTGATTATCTATTTTCGTTGTTTCATAAGTACTTAAGCTCCTTTTTGTTTTAAGTACTTGGACTACTTAAAACTCTGCCAAGATTTATGTACTTAACTTACAAGGGAACGGCAAACATCAGCCGAGTCGTTGCGAACTCAAACTCGGGGATTTTGTAGAGGGGGCGAAGGGTGAATAGAAGGTGTAAATCTTAAGTGCCAACTCTCGGCCAGTGGTCAGCAAATGACAACCAAAGTTCCGACATTCAACATATAGGGAAGTGTATATACACGTAAACATGTTTGTTAAACATGATGTTTGTCATTCAACTGATTATGTGTATATACACTTCCCTATATGTTGAATGTCGGAACGACTCGGCTGATGTGTGCCGTTCCCTTGTAAGTACCATTCAGTTATTCCAGTTTAATTATTATACCCAGTGTTTTGATAACTTCAACATAATTTTCAAGTTATTCAGGCGCGCAGATGGGGGGAGCGTTGCACAGGCGATCGGTTGCATTAGTGCCCTCGCTCAGTTGCAGCCGTAACTGTGCTGTGGTCGAGAATCTAACCTAAGCATTTTTTTTTTGTTTTTGTTCTTTGGTTTTTTTGCATTTTTGTTAAATGGGGAAATTTATTATAATTTCAGTTTTTTTGAGATTATTTTGTGCTGCATTGCCTGCACTAGGATTTTTTTTAGTTTTTCATTTTTTTGTTGTTTCGTGTGGTTTTCTTAATTTCATTATTTTTCATCCATTTCATGCCTTCAATTTGTTTTCTACCAATCAGTATCTTAAAATTGTCAAATTTAAAACGAAAAGCATAGCAAAGTCGGATTTTACTCGCCTATTTTACTGTATTTGTAATGTCTTATTAGGCTTATTGCAATGCTTTCTAAGGCATACGGATAACTCGCTCCCAGTAACTCGCCCCCAGTAACTCGTCCCCGGTAACTTTCTCCCAGCAACTCGTCCCCGAGAATACTCGCCTCCAGGATACCCGCCCCCATATCATCTCGCCCCTGAGCAAATAAATATGTACCTATACACCACATACCGCATACTACACATGTATGAGTGAATTACAGAGGTGAGCAAATAAATACAGTGACACTTACGAAATTTTGATTTCGTGCCAATGATTTCTAAACATTTAATGTTAT